>BKCP01007227.1:122943-216962 GCA_008636005.1 Striga asiatica | reverse complement strand
GAGCCGGAGATCCGGCCGGTCCGTGAACCGTCCGGTTCGACTGGCGGTTCGAGCCTCGATTTTTGGTTCGTTAGCTCCGATCCGAGTTGTATTTCGAACTTTAAATATTTTTCTGAGCCAAATCAGACAGTTCAAAAATATCAGATAAATTTTTCGGACTTAGAATAATTTTTAAGAAAATGCCTTAACAGACTAAATTATCCGGATCAAGTATCTAAGTCAAGCATATGAAATAATTATCTTGAGCACTATACTTAGCATATTTTTACTTATATGTTTATGTAGCCTAAGGAGAGTCGAGCCTCCGACCGCTACCTCAGTTTGCGAGCACTTGTATCAGTTCAGACATTTCAGTTACCAGGTGGGGGTCATGTACTGGATTCTACATTGTCATTAATTTCTTTACCATGTCTACGGTATGTTCGAGACAGTATGATCTCCCAGGTGAGAGGCCGACCTAAGGGCCTTTTCAGTCTCCCTGGTACCCGCAGTGGCCGACCTAAGGGCCTACAGTTTTATTGGGTGTGTACACGAGCCGGCCGACCTAAGGGCCAATAAGAGTCTTTGAGACCACAGATACCAGAATAAGTTTTCAGTTTATGCTCTTATATATTCTAGTCATGATATGTTATTAATGATGCTGTTTTATTCAGTACTGGTCTTACGGAGCATAGTGGTTTGCTCACGCCCCCATTACGTTTTTCAGGTGATAGGAGTCCAGCGGGCCGGATGAGCGTATCAGGGCGTATGTGGTCATGAGCCGTGGACATTTTTACCCCCTTCATTTTATGTCCCCTATTCATGAACCATTATTTATGTATGTGTGTATGATAAGTATGATGACTCATTATGCTTCCGCCAGACAATATGTGCGAGACTATCGGACTGTATGTATGTATGTATGTATTCACCGTCGCTGCAGATCGGCAGACGGGTTGTATGTTATGTAATAGGTCCGACTAAGTAAGATAAGTAAGTTTTAGTAGCATTCCGCAATTAAGTAAGTATTTTCGAAAACAAACTCGCACACGATTTCGAAAATAAACGCGAAAAATTAACTCTGATTTTTAAAAGTCAAAGCTAGTCAAGGCGGGGTGTTACAGAACAGGTGCTCCCCAAGGTGAAACACTTGGTCTGATGAAACCAAGTTTCAACAACTCCTGGATTTGAGTCTTCAACTCTTGTAACTCCTTCGGCGCCATCCGATATGGTGCCTTCGACACTGGTGCTGCTCCTGGAACAAGGTCGATTGTGAACTCCACTTGTCTGTTGGGTGGTCCTCCTGGTAATTGATTTGGAAACACATCCACAAACTCACGAACAATTGGAATATCGTGAGGTGTCTGTGCTTTCGAATCATCTTCGACAATGCTCACCAAATATCCTTGGCAATCCTCCCTTTGCAGAATCTTCCTCGCCTTCGCCATAGAGATTACACATGGTAGAGTTCTCATCTTTGCTCGTAGAAAGTAATTTGATTATCTTTTGCAAGATAAAGAATTACGTCTCTTTCATGGCAACGAATATCAGCACGATAATTCGTTAACCAATCCATTCCAAGTATGAGATCAAAATCCCTCATTTCAATAACATAGGCTTCTAATGCCAATATTTTTCCTCCAATATTAACACTAAGGTTCTCTACCTTAGAGGTTGTCTCTATTTTCCTTCCTGAGGCTAAACTTACCTCAAGAGGGTCAATAGTGTTAATAATTTGAACTCCAATTCCGTCTATACATCTCTTAGACACAAATGAATGCGTTGCTCCGGTATCGAATAATGCAAAAATAGGCATATCATTTAAAATAATCATCCTAGACATGGTACCTGGGTTCTGCTCCGCTTCCGCTTGATTAATGGCATAGACCTGGGCTTGTTGTCCTCCTCCCATCTGCTGAGGTTGCCCTTGAAGCTGCTGCTGCTGCCTATCTGGACAAAACATAATGCCATGACCAGACTTTCAGCAATGGAAGCATACATTTTGTCCAGCTAGACATTCTCCTCGGTGGTGCTTTCCACAGTTGGCACAGACTGGAACCCATTCTCCTTTCTGCTTATTTTTGCGGTCATTCTTGTGACCTTTCCACTTCCTCTTGTTCTTTCCATTCTTCTCTTCCTGAACTGGTACCAACGGAGATGGTAGTACTGTTGGGAATTGCGATAATGGCTGTACCACAACTTGAGCATCTCCCCTTCTGAAACTAGCCTCGATCTCATGAGCCTTGGCCACAATATCAGCATAAGTTTGAATATTATGTCCGGCTACATGATGACGGATCGAAGGTAGCAGTCAATCCCTAAAACGTCTTGCCTTCTTGGCCTCTGTTTCAATCAGATTGGTTGCAAAGGATCCCAACCGAGTAAATTCTTGTTCATATTAATCTATTGAACGATTACCTTGGACTAAGGCCAGGAATTGGCGTTCCATCTCAGCCTTATAGTAGTCCGGGTAGTACTTATCATTCATCAACTGTTTGAACTGGTCCAAGTGAGATTCTCCTTCTCACCAGGACGCATGCCCCAGTAAGAATTCCACCAGAGACGAGCATCTCCAGTCATTTGTAACTGAGCACAGAGAATGCGATGTTTCTCCGAGCACTCAGTTATCTCAAAAATTGTCTCCATACCTTGGATCCATTCGTCCACCAGACAAGGATCTCCTTGTCCAGAAAACTTTTCAGCATTGTAGCCACGGAACTGGGCTACTACTTCCGCTGATGTCATCTCTCTTTGAATGACTCTTCGTGCCATCTGGGTTATTAATCCCATAATAAACTTTAGCACAATTTTAGAAATAAAACAATAATTTCAAGATAAGCCATTATTTCTATACGAGTTACTTATTAGCCCGATAATCTGAATTTCTCACATTTGATAGGGAGTAAATATGATATTACTTAACATCTTTGATTGAGTATCTTTTCTGATTTCTAAAAGTTGGATATCCGAATCTTATTGAGCACAGGCTTAGTAATTTTCTTATATAAAAACTTTCATAAAAACTTTTACAACACTTACCTGGTAGTCGGCAAGGTGTGAGTGTGGTGTGGTCGGTTTTCCTGAAACTTTTCTTTCTCAAACTTAAGCTTTTAGTATACAGAGCTCTTAAACTCTAGCTCTGATACCACCTATAACACCCCGCTCATCAGAGTAACTTTTTCGCAACTTTTACTTCGAAAATACTTATAACTCTTTCAAAATCTTTTGCGAATAACTCGGGATGCTACTCAACCTTATCATCTTGAAAATCCGTTTATCTTTAAACTTTGTCTAATACTTCTTTTAGACATAAAGAAACAGATTTCCTTTAAACTTGCATTTAACTATACCATATTCATACTTCTCGAAATGGTAAAAACTTGAAATCATAAATTTATTAAAATGCAAGTTCAATATTCAATGTGCGTAGCGGAATTGAAAGCGTACTTTATTTTACAAACATATCAAATACTTATTGAATATGCATTGAATGAAATGCACGACCACCACCACCACTCGAGCACCGGCCCGACCCTGTTATCTGAAAAACATAATGGGGGTGAGTACTGATCCTCTTGTACCCCGAAAACACCCATACTAAAGTAAACAACAATAATAATACAATATCATGATCTCTGGTATATATAACTGGACTTAAAACTGTTCCAGTAACTTAAACTTCAGTTGACCGATATCTGATCGGATACTTGTGCACAATCTAATGGATATTTCTCAAGGCAACTCAAACGGCCTCCATTAGAACTTAGGATATACTCTGAGACAACTAAATGCCTCCTCATCCCAAGCGTATAAACTTAAACTTTTACATACCTCGGACATGATACCAATATTATACTCAATGTAATACCCAGTCTGGGTCCCCACCTTTCGTCTTTTGAAAAATCGTAAGTGTTGTTCTCGAGTAGCAAACTCCTCGAGCTACATAAAAATATATAAACAAATATACTAAGTACTTATGCTCATATACTAAATAAGATGCTCGGATTCTCAACTCTTTCGGATAACTCATCCAAATCTTATAGAAATTGCAATAATCATACTTTTCTCATATTAACTTTTCTTGATCTTTTACTCAATCATTTACTTAACTCATCATATATCATATTCCCCAAATCTTACATATTTGCTTATAATCATTTTTTCACTTATATAACTTGAAAGTGAAAATAAACTCAAGCATACTCATCTTTTAATCATAACATTTAATCATGATTTTAATATGTCATACTTAATACAATTTTTATAAAATTGTATACTCAACATATTAAACTTAAAACTTTGTCACATTGCTCATTACTTATATGAGAATTGATCATAAAAATCTCACTTTAACTACTTGAACATATCATGAATATTCTTGCACATATACTCATCTTTACATATATGCCATCTTGTCATCTTAACTAATTCATTTCTCATCTTCAAATCATGAAATTTAACAGTCATAATCTTAACTCATAATTAGACATGTCATAAAAATTTCATAATTTTAGCATGCATATACATCAAGTTATTAGAATTTGAAGTCATAACTAAAACATTGAACATAAAATTCAGCATACATGTTCATCTTCAAAAATTCATAACTTAAGTTATACTATGCCAAATAACTTAACTCTTGTTCTCATGTACTCCTCTTTTACATAAGAATTACTCATCTAAATCATACTTTTCGAGCTTATTCATATCTGTATGAAAATCTCATGCAAATCAACATCTTATCACATCAAGTACATATATCATATAATTGATCTTTAACAACTTTAACTCTTGTATCAATTATAAACTTCAACTTCTAAATCATGATATACATACTCATAAACATGTAAACTTATCATCAAAGCATGAACTTAAGTATGAAACATTAAGATAAGTAAATTACCTCCTTCTTGGTAGAGATAAAACTTGATTCTCTACTTCAAATTTTCTTCACTTCTCCACAATTTCTCCCACTTACACTCTCTTACAAACTTATATAACTTTTAGTAATTATATTTGGTGTAAAAACTCTGAATTTTAAGCCTCTATTTATAGGCACAAATCCAAGACATCAAGATTGAGTGAAGAAATGAACATAATAAAGAATTTAATCTTATAAACTTAATTAATCATAAACTATTAAATGATTAACTTGTATACTTCTTAATAGACATAGTTCAGGGCCACATGTGTTTATGGCTCTCAAATTGGATATGGAAAAGGCTTATGACAGGGTTGAATGGGAGAGTATAAGGAGAGTGATGGGGAAGATGGGGTTTCATGTTAAATTCATTCAGTGGGTGTTAAGTTGCATTGCTGCTCCTACCTTTTCTTTTAATCTGAATGGAAAAGTGTGTGGCTATATGACTTCTTCTAGGGGAATCAGACAGGGGGATCCTCTGTCCCCCTATCTTTTTATTCTGGTTTCTGAGTTATTATTAGCTTGTTTAACTCATAAAATATCTGCTGGTGAGTTTAGAGGCATTAAAATTTCAAAAGATGGTCCCATGATTTCCCATTTGCTGTTTGCTGATGATGCACTAGTTTTCTGTAAAGCTGATGAATCTCATGTGCTTTTGCTGCTGGATATTCTTGATAAGTATCAGTTGTTTGCTGGTCAGAAAGTTAACTTGAGTAAGTCCTCTTTATTCTTGAGTAAAAATGGGACTCCTGATCTCAGTAATAGGCTGTCTATTTTGTTGGCTGGGGTTGAAGTTAAAAGATCTTCCAGATATCTTGGCCTCCCCTTTGGGATTGGGGATTCTAAAATTGATACTTTCAAATTTGTGGTTGGTATGGTGAAAGATAGAATCAGTAGCTGGAAGAACCACTTTCTTTCTACTGCAGGAAAGGAGGTGTTGGTGAAGAGTGTTTTGTGTGCTTTACCTGTGTTTGTGATGTCCTACTATGTGATTCCTATTAGTATCTGCAAGGAGATCTGCAAAATGATATCCAAATTTTGGTGGAAGAAGGGTGGGGACAAAGATAAGGGTATGCATTGGCTTTCTTGGGACAAACTTGCTATGCCTAAATCTAATGGTGGACTGGGCTTCAAAGACTTGAAGTTGTTCAATAAGGCTTTGATCCTCAAGCAACTTTGGAGGATTTTTGAAAAGCCTGAGCTTCTGGTGAGTCAACTGCTTATGAACAAATACTTTAAAAACTGCTCTATCTTTGATTGGAAGAATACAGGGGGTGCCTCTTGGCTTTGGTCTTCCTGGGCTTCTTATCTTCCAGACCTGCAGAAGCATGTTAGAGTTACTATCAAGAATGGAAAGAGGACCAGACTTAATGAGCCAATTTGGGTTCCAGGTCTGAATAGAGCTAGTCCTGAACTGAAGGTGGGAATAGATGGCAACCTTTTCTGGGTTAATGATCTTATTCTGGCTGGTGGTGTGCAATGGGATGGAACTCTTATTAGAGCTTTGTTCTCAGAAGAAGATGCTGAGAAAATAATGCTTTTAGAAAAAGAAAAACTGATCGACTAGACCGGGAGTCTTAGGCTTCACACTAAAAAAATCCATATGAAAAACTGTGTTAAGCATGGCCTTTAGTCCTATTTTTAGCTAGAAAATTCCGTTGAAAGAAAGTAGCTTCTCATCTTAGGACGAGACCCCGGAACATTCTTACTGAGGCGGATCTGCCGACCATCTCTTGTCCAGTAGCCATGATGACTGGAGAAACGGATATAAGCAGATAACTTCTTTGAATCCAAGAACTGAGGATAAAATACAATGTGACTGGGTGGATAAAGGCAAGTTCTCTGTTAAGAAGGCTTATGGCAAAATGTTGGCTTCTAAGGTGGCTTCATCTGCAGTTGCTGAGAGCAGTGGACAAGCTGAAGGTAATAATAGAGCTAGAAGAAGATGTTGGGATCTAAAGGTGATGGGCAAGGTTAAACACTTTGTGTGGCAAACCATTTCAGATGCAGGCAGAGGAGTGGATTGTTAGGGCTGCTTTAAGAGACTGGATTGACTACAAATGCAGGCACGACACAGGATGATGGGAGTACCAAGTCTATATCCTAGGTCTAGTGTCAGTGGGTTATGTGGCTTGTGTATGTTTGTATCTTGTGCTAAATCTTATGAAGTTGTGTATGTAGTGCTAGCCTGGTCTCTTTTGCTATTGCTATAGGTCCTTGGTTTGTTTCTTCTGTTTATTCCTTCTGTTGCTATTTTAATTGTCGTGGATTGTTGTTAGTAGCATTTTAGGCAAGCCTGTGGCTTGTTCTCTCATTTGTCCGAATTTGGGGTTTTTCCCTTGTACACATTCACCTTTATTTTAAGGTCAATGGCAACCAGAGGAGTGGATTGTTAGGGCTGCTTTAAGAGACTGGATTGACTACAAATGCAGGCACGACACAGGATGATGGGAGTACCAAGTCTATATCCTAGGTCTAGTGTCAGTGGGTTATGTGGCTTGTGTATGTTTGTATCTTGTGCTAAATCTTATGAAGTTGTGTATGTAGTGCTAGCCTGGTCTCTTTTGCTATTGCTATAGGTCCTTGGTTTGTTTCTTCTGTTTATTCCTTCTGTTGCTATTTTAATTGTCGTGGATTGTTGTTAGTAGCATTTTAGGCAAGCCTGTGGCTTGTTCTCTCATTTGTCCGAATTTGGGGTTTTTCCCTTGTACACATTCACCTTTATTTTATTTATGGAGCTGTTATATCGTTGGAAAAAAAAAAGACTTGTATACTTCTGAAAAACATAATTAATCATAAAAAATGACCTCTGGTTGAGATCACAATCGGATTCTCAATAATCAGACCTTACTGTCGGTCACACGACTCGTGTGACCTCACACGACTCGTGTGGCTATGATCACACGACTCGTGTGGCACCACACGACTTGTGTGCCTTGTCACACGGCTCGTGTGAAAAAGCCGAAGCTAACTTTCTTCATCTCCTTCTCCCACACGACTCGTGTGCCTTGTCACACGACTCATGTGGCCTCACACGACTCGTGTGGCTCATTCCACACGACTCGTGTGGCTTGTTCCTTAAAAAAACTCTTAATTTCGAACCGATAACTGACTATCTTGGCCTCGAAATCACTTAAATTTTGGAACAATAACTGAAACATCATTAATAACTGAGAGGGATATTACAAAAATAAATACCAATAATCACATAAAACTAGTTGGTCAGGTTACCCAAAATTTATGAAAGTTTAACACCACCTCTAAAGCAGACAGTAGAATAAAATACACGACTTTCAGCCATTTTCGAGCACTACACAATTTATTATGCAATTAAAATGAAACTAACCAGAAAACATTTCAATTTATTAAAATAGTTACTGACCTCCTAAAATCATGAAATTTTTATACAAGCTACATATTCAACAGAGGCAATTACCCACATAATTTCAAGGCAAACGTACCTGCGAGCAATTTAATATGAATTTAATACTAAAACAGCCATTATACAATTTCGACAATTATTCAACGACTCAATTCACGACGAAATCGTCCGAAGTCTTCGCCATAAGACCAAGGATGATATTGTTGGGTTCGCCTGTACCGTACGGGTTATACGCAGCGGAAAATTATGTTTCAAAAACAAGTATTTAACGTTTAAATACTCAACCCATACATACATATAGCGAATACACGAATCGTCATCATTTAAAAACATGTAATAATACAAATTTTGATTTGTTGTAAGTAAATTAAATTTACCTTTGTTCTTGAACTCCTTCAAATTGACGATGTATGAGAAAATCAATTCCCGGTTTTGTAACTTCTATTTGTTGATGTTACTCGCTTTAGGAATCCAAATGTCTTCCCTCTAATCGTATCCACCTTTTGAATTCGGTTCCGTAATAGTTTCTTCGCTAGTAGAAACTACTCGGTTTTTATTCAATTAGTATAGAATATTCTTATGAGGAGATTTTACAAGAACTCTTTCTTGTTTTGTATTTTTAAGAACACTTCTTCTTTTCTCTGTTTTCAACTCTTAAAAAACTTAGATCAAATTTAAACATCAAGTATGTCCATATTTATACTAAACATTTTAGTATAAAATAATAATATTTGATGGAATATTTTCATAAAATATAAAAGTCTTCAAGAATATTTTCATAAAATATTCATTCTTGAACAAGACTATCCCCACTAAATATTGTATTAATAAAAATAAGCTTAATTATGTAAAGTGGTTAACAACTTCAAACCACCATAATTAATTTATTCTTATTAATATTTAATTTTTAACAAAATAATGATTCTTGAAAACATTTTTCAAGACTTTATTATTTTATTCTTTTCTCCCATCTCCTCATTTAATAATCATATTATTATTTGGATTTGAAATTTAAAATCCAATTTTAAATTCCAACTATTAATTAGTAATTCCATTAATTACTAAATTAATATCCAAAAATATAATTAATCAATCTAATTGATTAATTTAATATATTCCTTTAATTGACATCTAATCAAATTAGTTTTGTCAATTAATTCTAACTCTTTAGAATTACTATTTGAATTTTACCTTCATTCAAAAATTGGTGTGACCTTTTAGGTTCACAATTAATACTTAGTAGTGGGCTTACAACTCTTTGTAATTTGAGTTAATCTTATTAACTCTTATTCATGAATTAACTCCTTAATTCAAGAACCCACATATCATGGGAACATCTAGCAAGTAGCATGAATCTAGTATTAAGTGAATAACGAGTAAACCTATTTCGATTACAAGTCCATACATGTAAAATCCTTTCGACATCCAATTTCCCGATTAAATCTTGGGTATGATTTTGTCGAAACCCAAATTGATTTAATAACTATGATTCCATTTCAAGTTTAGTAATTCGTTTATGAATCTCTATTCATCCCGCCTTGGCCAAGGACTTTGAATTACTAACTATGAAACACATAGGAAATTCACGTATCTTCAGACGTGTCGAATCCTTTGTTGGCCACTGACAAACTTCCATACATATTAATATAATACCCAAAATATCCCTTTATACGATTGTGCTAGCAATCAAAAGGATAAATCAAAGTAAAATATAATATGCACAAAGTTACCATCGTGCCTCAAGTCTAAGGATTAATCATGTACTATTGTAACATGAAAATTCTTATTCGACAGATAAATTCTCATTAAGAATTTGCATACGGTCATATTCAGTGAACTTATTCTCTAACAAGCACCCACATATATGGATTTGCGTCCCACGCTAATGTTGATGGAATGCAACATTCTTGTCCAACAAGTATACATCATATGTGCAAGTCTTTTTCAGATTTATTCGATATCCCATCTCGAAACATCCAACGACTTGGAACTTTATTTAAGATCACAGCTTTCAAGGTTTGTTCCATGATCACCATCTCTATGCGCAACCATACCTTATAGCTATATGTGATCTAAGGATTTTATCTTAAGTGCAAATATATGATAAATGCTTACTCTTAAGATAAAGTAATGCCTTTTAATTAATATAATTCCAATAGATTGTATTTACAAGTAGAATACGTCCAATCTGATTGGAACGCCGGGTATCCAACTCTAACAATCTCCCACTTGCCCTAGTTCCAATCAATCATGTATCTTAGACCCATCTTCTCAAAGATGTCCTTCGAATACTTTCTGTGATAAAGGCTTAGTTAAGGGGTCTGCTATATTTTCTGCTGAGTCGACTCGCTCCATTACGACGTCGCCTCTACCAATGATTTCTCTAATCAAATGGTATCGTCTCATAATGTGTTTGGATCTTTGATGAGATCTTGGCTCCTTTGCTTGTGCAATAGCCTCATTGTTATCACAATAAATCATTATTGGATCAACAACAGATGGTACTACACCCAACCCTTGGATGAAGTTCCTTATCCAAACAGCTTCTTTTGCAGCATCAGATGCAGCAATATATTCAGCCTCTGTCGTAGAGTCAGCAATCGTTTCTTGTTTGGAACTTTTCCAACTGACTGCTGCTCCATTCAGAGTGAATAAGTATCCAGACATGGATTTATAGTCGTCTTTATCGGACTGAAAACCAGAATCAGTAAAGCCTTCTAGTTTTAGTTCTCCATTGCTGTATACCATAAAGATATCCTTAGTCCTTCGTAAGTACTTAAGAATCATCTTAACGGCTTTCCAGTGTTCTTCACCTGGATTAGACTGATATCTGCTCGTTACATTAAGTGCATGAGCCACATCAGGTCTTGTACATAACATTGCATACATAATGCTACCAATAGCTGATGCATAAGGTATATGACTCATCCGTTCTCTTTCTTCAAGTGTCTTTGGAGACATCGTTTTAGAAAGTGAAACCCCATGACTCATTGGAATATATCCACATTTGGATTCTTCCATGCTAAACCGTTTTAGCACCTTATTTATGTACATAGACTGGGATAGTCCAATCATCCTTTTAAATCTATCTCTATAGATTTTTATCCCTAGGATAAAGGATGCTTCTCCCAAGTCTTTCATGGAAAACTGTTTTGACAACCTTGTCCTTGTTGACTGCAACATCCCTACATCATTCCCACTGAGTAGGATGTCATCAACATATAGAACAACAAATGCAACTGCATTCCCACTCACCTTCTTATAAACACATGGTTCATCCAGGTTCTTATGAAAATCAAACGTTTTGATTGTTTAATCAAACCGGATGTTCTAACTCCTCGAAGCTTGTTTAAGTCCATAAATAGACCTTTGAAGCTTACAAACCATTTGTTCGCTCCCACTGGATATGAAACCCTGCGGTTGTTTCATATAAATGTCTTCCTTAATGTTTCCATTAAGAAAAGCAGTTTTCACATCCATTTGCCATATCTCGTAGTCATAATACGCAGCTATGGCTAGCAATATCCGAATAGATTTAAGCATTGCTACTGGTGAATTTCCTCATAATCAACTCCTTGTTTTTGAGTATAACCTTTAGCAACCAGTCTTGCTTTAAAAGTATTTACTTCTCCATCTACACCAGGTTTTCGCTTGTAAACCCATTTACAACCTATGGGTACAATACCCTGTGGTGGATCAACCAAGGTCCATACCTTGTTTGAATACATGGAGTCTATCTCGGATGGCATAGCTTCTTGCCATTTATCTGAGTCAATGTCCAACATTGCCTCATCATAGCTTATTGGATCATTATCCAAAAGGAGTCCCTCTTCATTGTTCTCTAACAATAGGTACAGCCTCTCAGGCGCCCTAGAAACCCTTTCGAATATCCGAAGAGGTTGTGTTTCAGATGGTCCAGTCTCTACTGGTATGTTATTTGTGGTACTTTGTGGAATTTCTTGTGGTTCTTCATTAAGTTTTTTGACTCCACTATTCTTTGAGAGAAACTCTTCCTCCAAGAATACAACATTCCTCGAAACAAACACCTTTTGTTCAGAGGGGTCATAAAAATAGTATCCAATAGACTCTTTTGGATACCCCACAAACTTACATAAGATGGATCTCATATCCAACTTATCTCCCACTAACTGCTTCACATAAGCAGTACAACCACATACTTTCAAATATTTGTACGAGGGTGTTTTACCACACCATATCTCATAAGGTGTGCTGGGTACAGCTTTACTCGGCACTCTATTCAAAATATGTGCTGCTGTTTCTAAGGCATAGCCCCAGAATGAAAGAGGTAAACTAGTGGAACTCATCATCGATCGAACCATGTCCAACAATGTTCGATTCCTCCTTTCTGAAACTCCATTGAGTTGTGGAGTTCCAGGAGGTGTCCACTGTGAAATAATCCCATTATCTCGTAAATAATCAAGAAACTCATTGATCAAATATTCACCTCCTCGATCCGATCGAAGAACTTTAATACTACGACCAATTTGTTTCTCCACTTCACTTCTGAATTCTTTGAACTTTTCAAATACTTCAGATTTATACCTTAATAGGTATACATAACCATACTGTGAATAATCATCAGTAAAAGTTATGAAGTAGTGGTAGTTCCCCTTGGCACTAACATTTAGTGGTCCACAAACATCTGTATGGATCAAATCCAACAGATCTTTAGCTCGCTCCACTTGTCCAACAAATGGTGATTTTGTCATTTTACCTTTAAGACATGATTCACATGTAGGCAACCTTTCCTCTCCCCTAAGGTCGAGTTTTGGTCCCAATTTGTAAATCCTCTTTTCAGATATATGACCTAATCTAGCATGCCAAATTGTGAATGAACTATGATTATCTAATTTTCTTTTATTTTGTTGAATGGTTAAGATGGGACTTTGTGGTGTAATGGTATATAAACCATTTGTCAAATTTCCGGAATATATAAAAGTTGTATCTTTGAAAATGGAACATCTTCCATTCTCAATTACGAACTTAAAACCTTCTCTATCCATTACTGGAATAGAAATTATGTTTCTTATAACATCCGGAACATACAAACAATTTGTAAGACAAATTTTTACACCATTATTTAAAGCTAGATAAACAGACTCTTGCCCCATTGCCCATCCTTAGGATTGTTTCATCATCTTCTAGCTTTTTTACTTCTTGCCATCATCTGCAAATCATTGCAAATATGTGAGCCACAGCCGGTATCTAATACCCAAGAAGAATCGTTAACTGATAAGTTAAGTTCAACAAAATAAATACCTGAACTTTTCAGGCTCAAGAAACTCCTTGCAATACCTCTTCCAATGCCCAGTTTTACCACAATGATAACATTCATGACTTGACTGAGAATTAACCTTCTCTTTGTTCTTTCCTTTATTGTTCTTTGCCTTCTTATTGGGTTTATTGGGAACTTTTCCCTTCCCCTTCCTTTTAGCTTTAGAAGAGGATCCAATAAGAAGCACCGGCTTATCCTTTTTAATCGTGGATTCAGCCGTCTTTAACATACTCACTAATTCATGGAGAGAAGTCCCCATTTTGTGCATGTTAAAGTTAACAACAAAGCTGTCAAATGACGGTGGCAGAGATTGCAGTAACAAATCCAGATAGAGTTCATTATCCATAATGACTCCAAGGGATGAAAGCCTTTCAATAAGAGCTATCATCTTCAGCCCATGATCATGAACTGAAGAGCCCTCAGTCATACGACACCTGAAAAGCTCCTTAGATATCTGATATCTAATTTGCCGAGTCCTATCACCATACAACTCTTGTAGGTGAAAAAGGATTTCAGAAGCATTATCCAATAATTCATTCTGTCTCTGTAACTCATTTGACAGTAATGCTAACATGCAGCACCGAGCCTGGAGATTGTCATCAATATGACGTAAGTATTCTCCATACTCATCAGAAGTCTGATCCTCGGGTGGAGGAGGAGGGGCTCTGTCCAATACATATGCCCTTTTTTCAGACTGTAGAACAATTTTTAGGTTTCTCGGCCAATCATTGAAATTGGGTCCAGTTAATTTGTTTTGTTCAAGGATACTTGCAATCGGATTCTTAGCCATTTTAGTAGATTGATCTACAAAAATAACAAACGAAGCAGAAAATAATTAGACTATGGAATTCATATTCATTTAATATTAGGTCTTTAATATTAAATGTCTCCCACTATTTTAATTAAAACCCGTTTTTAATTATGAAAATCAAATTTTCATAGTGGGCTTGAAGTCCAATAAAAATATTCCATATCCCAATTTTATGAGTACGCATGAAACATTTTTATCGGTAGTCAACTTTTGACAATCGTATCTCTATACAACCTTCAAGATATTTTGCCTCACTTTTCCTTATATACCTCAATTTTATGACCGTATATATTACTAAGTGTCAAATCAAACCCATCAAACATTCATGATAACGGCCCATTAGAGTGTTCCACGACTCATGGTCAACACAAAGAGGAATCCGTCTCACGAGTATATCTATACTTAGTAGGGATCACAGCTTTCGACATAGAATCACCCCACGACTCATGGTCGGTGATAAAACATCGTAGCATCTCATGTCGTCTACTTTTGATGGAAGGCCTGGATTAATAAGTCCGTACTTATTTTTATCCATTATTGATTTGATATAGAATTAATCAAATTAATTCTTTTTGGGTTCCTTAGATCTCATCGATTACCATCTTTACGTGTGTTTATTTATCGCATTATTCATCGCATGAATCACAAGCATAAATAAACCTAACATACATCTAATGCATGCGTACGGTGGGATGATCATGACCTTGCCTATACAACCCATTCGAGCCAAAATGGGTCTATGCCTATGTACGTGATAAAAACAAATAAATAGAACTACTTCTATTACATTTTATTTTATCTACCCGTACAAGCACATGCCTTCAAAATTTACAACTTGTAAAATTACCCACACAAGCGTAGGCCTTTTGCATCGAACGGTCTCCACCTTGATCTAATCTTTGTACGATACAAAATTTAAAATCCTACAAATCATAACTCAAGAGACTCGCAGGTCTCGATAAATTACATTCATTCAATCATATTGAATAAAAATGCAACATTCAATCACATTGAATAAAAGGCAAACATTCAATCATATTGAATAAAAGGCAAACATTCAATCATATCGAATAATAGGCTCATGATCATCCCTAAATTAAACCATCCATCACATGAATTAAAACATAATAAAAAAAAATTTATTATGCCACACGACTCGTGTGATCCGATCACACGACTCGTGTGTGTCCACACGACTCGTGTGATCGAATCACACGACTCGTGTAGAAAAGCCGTAAGGAAAAACAAATTTTTCCTTGTCTCACAGGACTCGTGTGGCTCAAGACACGGGTCGTGTGAGTTCACACGACTCGTGTGACTATGTCACATGACTCGTGTGAAAATCCCGAAAGCAATATCAAACTTTTTGATAAGTCACACGACTCGTGTGACTGCTCACACGACTCGTGTGGACCTACTTTCAAACAAAATCAAACATTTTGATGAGCCACACGACTCGTGTGACTACTCACACGACTCGTGTGAGCCCACACGACTCGTGTGATCCAATCACACGACTCGTGTGGAAAAAATCGAATTTTTATTTAAATAATTAATATGTTTATCATATAAACATTTAATTAGTTTTGTTTATCTCATAAACATTAACAAATCAAAATCTGTTTTTAAAGATGAAAACCGTGGCTCTGATACCACTGTTGGGTTCGCCTGTACCGTACGGGTTATACGCAGCGGAAAATTATGTTTCAAAAACAAGTATTTAACGTTTAAATACTCAACCCATACATACATATAGCGAATACACGAATCGTCATCATTTAAAAACATGTAATAATACAAATTTTGATTTGTTGTAAGTAAATAAAATTTACCTTTGTTCTTGAACTCCTTCAAATTGACGATGTATGAGGAAATCAATTCCCGGTTTGGTAACTTCTATTTGTTGATGTTACTCGCTTTAGGAATCCAAATGTCTTCCCTCTAATCGTATCCACCTTTTGAATTCGGTTCCGTAATAGTTTCTTCGCTAGTAGAAACTACTCGGTTTTTATTCAATTAGTATAGAATATATTTATGAGGAGATTTTACAAGAACTCATTCTTGTTTTGTATTTTGAAGAACACTTCTTCTTTTCTCTTTCTTCAACTCTTGAAAAACTTAGATCAAATTTGAACATCAAGTATGTCCATATTTATACTAAACATTTTAGTATAAAATAATAATATTTGGTGAGATAATTTCATAAAATATAAAAGTCTTCAAGAATATTTTCATAAAATATTCATTCTTGAACAAGACTATCCCCACTAAATATTGTATTAATAAAAATAAGATTAATTATATAAAGTGGTTAACAACTTGAAACCACCATAATTAATTTATTCTTATTAATATTTAATCTTTAATAAAATAATGATTCTTGAAAATATTTTTCAAGACTTTATTATTTTATTCTTTTCTCCCATCTCCTCATTTAATAATCATATTATTATTTGGATTTGAAATTTAAAATCCAATTTTAAATTCCAACTATTAATTAGTAATTCCATTAATTACTAAATTAATATCCAAAAATATAATTAATCAATCTAATTGATTAATTTAATATATTCCTTTAATTGACATCTAATCAAATTAGTTTTGTCAATTAATTCTAACTCTTTAGAATTACTATTTGAATTTTACCTTCATTCAAAAATTGGTGTGACCTTTTAGGTTCACAATTAATACTTAGTAGTGGACTTAAACTCTTTGTAATTTGAGTTAATCTTATTAACTCTTATTCATGAATTAACTCCTTAATTCAAGAACCCACATATCATGGGAACATCTAGCAAGTAGCATGAATCTAGTATTAAGTGAATAACGAGTAAACCTATTTCGATTACAAGTCCATACATGTAAAATCCTTTCGACATCCAATTTCCCGATTAAATCTTGGGTATGATTTTGTCGAAACCCAAATTGATTTAATAACTATGATTCCATTTCAAGTTTAGTAATTCGTTTATGAATCTCTATTCATCCCGCCTTGGCCAAGGACTTTGAATTACTAACTATGAAACACATAGGAAATTCACGTATCTTCATACGTGTCGAATCCTTTGTTGGCCACTGACAAACTTCCATACATATTAATATAATACCCAAAATATCCCTTTATACGATTGTGCTAGCAATCAAAAGGATAAATCAAAGTAAAATATAATATGCACAAAGTTACCATCGTGCCTCAAGTCTAAGGATTAATCATGACTATTGTAACATGAAAATTCTTATTCGACAGATAAATTCTCATTAAGAATTTTCATACGGTCATATTCAGTGAACTTGTTCTCTAACAAGCACCCACATATATGTATTTGCGTCCCACGCTAATGTTGATGGAATGCAACATTCTTGTCCAACAAGTATACATCATATGTGCAAGTCTTTTCTGGATTTATTCGATATCCCATCTCGCAACATCCAACGACTTGGAACTTTATTTAAGATCACAGCTTTCAAGGTATGTTCCATGATCACCATCTCTATGCGCAACCATACCTTATAGCTATATGTGATCTAAGGATTTTATCTTAAGTGTAAATATATGATAAATGCTTACTCTTAAGATAAAGTAATGCCTTTTAATTAATATAATTCCAATAGAATGTATTTACAAGTAGAATACGTCCAATCTGATTGGAACGCCGGGTATCCTACTCTAACAGATATAACGTTCCAATCCACAGAGACTAATTCACGAGTTGACGAGGTCTCATTCGATTTCTCAAAATCGAAGAGATCGTCTACATATATTCAACATATATTTAAACTTGTGGACACATAAACAACATATGTAATATCCCTATCAGTTATTAATAAAGTATCAGTTATTGTTCCAAGATTTAAGTAATTTCGAGGCCAAGATAGTCAGTTATCGGTTCGAAATTAAGAGTTTTTCAAGGAACAAGCCACACGAGTCGTGTGGAATGAGCCACACGAGTCGTGTGACAAGGCACACGAGTCGTGTGGGAGGAGGAGAAAAGGAAAGTTAGCCTCGGCTTTTCCACACGAGTCGTGTAGAGCCACACGAGTCGTGTGACTTAGCCACACGAGTCGTGTGAGGTCACACGAGTCGTGTGACATGCCACACGAGTCGTGTGACCGACAGTAAATTCTGATTATTGAGAATCCAATTGTGATCTCAACAAGAGGCTATTTTTGATGATAAACTATGTTTTTGAGAAGTATACAAGTTATTCATTAAATAGTTTACGATTAATTAAGTTTATAAGATTAAATTATTTATTTTGTTCATATTTTCACTCCATCATTATGTCATGAATTTGTGCCTATAAATAGAGGCTTAAAATTTAGAGTTTTTCACCAAAGATAATTACAAAAAGTTATATAAGTTTGTAAGAGAGTATAAGTGGAAGAATTTGTGGAGAAGTGAAGAATCAAGTTTTATTCTAGCAAGAAGGAGGTAATTTACTTATCTTAAAGTTCATACTTGAGTTCATGCTTTGATAATGAGTTTACATGTTTATGAGTATGCATATCATGATTTAGAAGTTGAGTTTATATTTGATTCTATGAAGAGTTAAAGTTGTTCAAGATCAATTTTATGATATATGTGCTTGATTTGCATGAGATTTTGATAAAGATAAGAATAAGCTGGAAAAGTATGATTTGCATGAGTAATTCTTGTGTAAAAGAGGAGTACATGAGAACAGGAATTAAGTTATTTGGCACAGTATAGTTTGAGTTATGAATTTTTGAAGATGAACATGCAAGATGAATTTTATGTTCACTATGACTTTAGATTGTAATAACTTGATGTATATGCATGCTAAAATTATGAAATTTTTATGACATGTCTAATTATGAGTTAAGATTATGACTGTTAAATTTCATGATTTGAAGATGAGAAATGAATGAGTTAAGATAATAAGATGGCATATATGTAAAGATGAGTATATATGCAAGAATATTCATGATATGTTCAAGTTGTTAAAGTGAGATTTTTATGAAGAATTCTCATATAAGTGATGAGCAATTTGACAAAGTTTTAGTTTAATATGTTGAGTATACAATTTTATAAATATTGTATTAAGAATGACATATTAATATCATGATTAAATGTTATGATTAAAAGATGAGTATGTTTTGAGTTTATTTTCACTTTAAAGTTAATTAAGTGAAAAGTGAGTATAAGCAAATATCTAAGATTTTGGCGATATGATTTATATGACGAGTTAAGTATTTGATTGAGTAAAAGATCAAGAAAAGTTAAGTTGAGCAATAATATGATTAATGAAATTTTTATAAGATTTGGATAAGTTATCCGAAAGAGTTAAAGAATCCCAGTATCTTATTGAGTAAATGAGCATAGTACTTAGTATATTTATTTATATTTATATGTAGCTTGAGGAGTTAGCTAACAAGAACAACACTTACGAGATTTTCAAAAGAAGAAAGGTGGGGACCCAGACTGGGTATTACATTGAGTATAATATTGGTATCATGTCCGAGGTATGTAAAAGTTTAAGTTTATACGCTTAGGATGAGGAGGCATACAGTTGTCTCAGGGTATATCCTAAGTTCTGATGGAGGCCGTTTGAGTTGCCTTGATATATATCCATCAGATTGTGCACAAGTATCTGATCAGATATCGGCCAGCTGAAGTTTAAGTTACTGGAACAGATTTTAAGTCCAGTTATATACCGGAGATCATGATATTGTATTATTATTACTGTTTACTTTAGTATAGGTGTTTTCGGGATACAAGAGGATCAATACTCACCCCCATTGCGTTTTTCAGGTAACAGGGTCGGCCCGGAGGTGTGAGCTAAAGATGCGGTGGTGGTGGTCGTGCAAGTATTTCAGTGGACATTCATTTGATATCTTTGTATAATAAATCACGCTTTCAATTATTTCCGCTATGCACATTGAGTATTGAACTTGCATTTTTAATAAATTTCAGTTTTCAAGTTTTTACCATTCAGAAGTATGAATATGGTAAAGTTAAATGCAAGTTATATAAATTTGTTTTCTTTATGTATAAAAGAAGTATTAGACAAAGTTTAAAGGTAAATGGATTTTCAAGAAGATAAGGTTGAGTAGCATCCCGAGTTATTCGCAAAAGATTTCGAAAGAGTTATAAGTATTTCGAAGTAAAAGTTGCGAAAAAGTTACTCTGATAAGCGGGGTGTTACAGGTGGTATCAGAGCCAGGTTTAGAATGCTCTGTATACTAAAAGTTTAAGTTTCAGAAAGAAAGTTTCAGGAAAACCGACCACACCACACTCACACCTCGCCGACTACCAGGTAAGTGTTGTTAAAATTTTTATGAAAGTTTTTATATAAGCAAATTACTAAGTCTATGCTCAATAAGATTCGGATATCCAAACTATGGAAATCAGAAAAGATGCTCAATCAAAGATTTTAAGAAATATCATATTTACTCACTATCAGATTTGAGAAATTCAGATTATCGAGTTAATAAGTAACTCGTATAGAAATAATGGTTTATATTGAAATTATTGTTTCATTTCTAATTGTGCTAAAGTTTATTATGGGATTAATGACCCAGATGGCATGAAGGGGAAATCAAAGAGAGATGACATCGGCAGAAGTAGTAGCCCAGTTCCGTGGCTACAATGCTGAGAAGTTTTCTGGACAAGAAGATCCTCGTCTAGTGGACGAATGGATCCAAGGTCTGGAGACAATCTTTGAGATAACTGAGTGCTCGGAGAAACATCGCATTCTCTGTGCTCAGTTTCAAATGACTAGAGATGCTCGTCTCTGGTGGAATTCTTACTAGGGCATGCGTCCTGGTGAGAAAGAGAATCTCACTTGGGGCCAGTTCAAAGAGATGATGAATGATAAGTATTACCCTGACTATTATAAGGCTGAGATGGAACGGCAATACCTGGCGCTAGTCCAGGGTAATCGTTCAATAGATGTATATGAACGAGAATTTACTCGATCGGGATCCTTTGCTACCAATCTGATTGAGACAGAGGCAAAGAAGGCAAGAAGTTTTCGAGATGGCCTGCTACCCTCGATCCGTCATCATGTGGCCGGACATAATATTCAGACTTATATTGATATTGTGGCCAAGGCTCATGAGATCGAGGCTAGTTTCAAGAGAGGAGATGATCAAGTTGCTGTGCAGCCATTGGCACTATTCCCAGCACCAACTACAGCTCAGTTAGCACCAGTCCAACAAGAAAAGAATGGGAAGAACAAGACAAAGTGGAAAGGTCACAAGAATAACAGCAAAAATAAGCAGAAGCAGCAAGGTGAACGAGTTCCAGCCTGTGCCACCTTTGGAAAGCATCACAAAGGAGAATGTCTAGCTGGACAAATTGTATGCTACCATTGCCGAAGGCCTGGTCATGGCATTAAGTTTTGTCCAGATAGGCAGCAGCAGCAGCTTCGAGGGCAACCTCAGCAGCAGATGGGAGGAGGACAACAAGCCCAGGTCCATGCTATTAATCAAGCTGAAGCTGAGCAGAACCCAGGTACCATGTCTGGGATGATTATTTTAAATGATATGCCTATTTTTGCATTATTCGATACCGGAGCAACGCATTCATTTGTGTCAAAGAGATGTATAGACGCAATTGGAGTCCAACATATTAACACTATTGACCCTCTTGAGGTAAGTTTAGCCTCAGGAAGGAAAATAGAGACGAGTTCAAAGGTTGAGAACCTTAGTGTTAATATCGAAGGAAAAATCTTGGCATTAGAGGTGTATATTATCGAAATGAGGGATTTCGATCTCATACTACGAATGGATTGGTTAACGAATTATCGAGCTGATATTCGTTGCCATGAAAGAGAGGTAATTCTTTATCTTGCAAAAGATAATCAAATTACTTTCTATGGAGCAAAGATGAGAACCCTACCATGTGTGATCTCTATGGCGAAGGCGAGAAAGATTCTGCAAAGGGAAGATTGCCAAGGATATTTGGTGAGTATTGTCGAAGATGATTCGAAAGCACAGACACCTCATGATATTCCAATTGTTTGTGAGTTTGTGGATGTGTTTCCGGATCAATTACCAGGAGGACCACCCAACAGACAAGTGGAGTTCACAATTGACCTTGTTCCAAGAGCAGCACCTGTAACGCCCAGATTTTTATTTACTATTTATGGAGCTCGACTATATTTCCATAAATATTAAGTTTCTAAATTTGATGCATTTTTATTTTTATTAATTGCACTAAATTAAATAATTAGTATTAAAATCTAAGCCATGGAGTATTCATTCGATTTTAATTATTTAAGTCGGATTCATCTAGCCCAAGTATCGTTTATATTTTTAAAACCGAGTCTTGGATCAATCGGAATTTTATTTAAGCGGATCAAAGCCCGAATATTTAATTTATTCGAGCCCAACCATTTTCGAGCAAGCCCAATAATTTTAGTCGGCCTATTATCAGTAATTATTTCGACCGACTAATTTAATTAGTCCTAGTTCGATTAATTTTATATAACCGGGCGTAGGATTTCTATTATTCTAGCCCGAGTACATAATCGATTTTTTTAAATCCAAGCCCAATAGTCGATTAATAACCGAGCCTGACCTATTAATTGTTAGGCCCGTTTTTTTTAAGCCCAAGTTTGAAACCGAAGAACACAAACCCTAGCTCCCTACACTCATATATATATATATAAGTGTCTTGTTCCCTTTTTTCCAACATAATTTCCACCTCAAAACCCTAGCCTACTTGTACTATTCATCATCATCTCCTTCCATTTCAAGATCCATAGCCACCACCATTACAAATCCGGCCACCACCTTATTTTTCCGGTGAGCCGCCGGCGATGAAGTCCAAGCCACAGCTCCGCCGCGACTCAGCCCGCCGCCGTCCTCATCATCTTCAAGCTCGCCACCACCTTACGCAGTCACAGCTCGAGCTCACGCCGGCGACCTTCTTCACGGCGATTCCAGCTCCGGAGACCTCGGTTCTCGCCGTTCCCGTCGGTACCAGCTCCAGTCGCAGCCACCGCGACCTCCCTCTTCACGGCGAGCTCCCAGCTCCGCCAGCTTCAGCCGAGCTCAGCCATGCGCCGCCCCTTTTCACGGCGACCGAGCCACCAGCAGCCTCCCATTCACGGCGAGCTCCTCAGCCCCGTCACAGCTCCCACCGCCGAGCTCCGCCTTGCAACAGCTACTCGCCGTCGTCGAGCCATTCCATGCGCCCCTCTCGATCCGCGACGCACCACACACGACAGAGCAGCGACGAGCCATTCAGACCAGGCCCGATCTGCGACCAGCTGACCCGGATCCGCTGCCCACAGCCCGAGATTCGACTTGTTTCTTATCACCCGATCCATTTTCCTAGCTCGATCTACTTTCGGTTTATCCGATCCAAACCGATTGAAGGTATATCGGCTAAAACTCGACTCCAATGGCTTAGATGCGATTATTGAATAATTATAAAATCGAGAAATTGATGATTTGAGTGAGATTTGAATAAATCGGGATTTTCGGGCTTGAAGCGATTTTTCCAGACTTTTTAAATAAATTCGATAAAATGTCGAAATAAATACCATTAAATTCGTTGCGTTGATTTGAGGCTTAGGTGCGAATTTGAGAATTTTCGGACTTCGTTTGATAGGCGAACGAGCCGGTCAAACGTGTTGACCGGTCGTAGCGATCTTGAGTTGACTAGTCTAGGAGTTGACTTTGGACTTGAGACGTTGGCCATAGACTGTACATATATTGAGGATGCTATGTTGCGAATTTCGTGAATTTTGGATGCCGGTTGACTTAGATTTAAAATCGGGACTTTAGCCGTTAATTCGAAAAATATAGAAAAATAGTCCGGTTAATACTTTAGCTGCAGTTGTGAATTATAAATTGATTTTTAAATCACATAGAAAATATATATTAAATATCGGCCTTAAATGAGTTAGGATTTTCGAGAATCAAAACCCTAGTTTTATCCGGATTCGGTAATCGGGTATTTTTCCAGATTCGAATATAAATAACCGAACCCTAGTACCGTTTGAATAATCTTACACGTCGTATCGATAATTCGTGATGCGTATCGTCGTCTCACACAAGTGCTCGACTCTCGTCCGACCGTTGGAGCCGAATAACCGAGTGCGTGCCCGTGCACCGAGTCCATCCGACCTACCGTTCACGCGTCGTTCCATTAGCCGTCGTCCAAGCACGCCCCTGCGTCAGTGACCGTGGCACCGTTTCAAACTCGTGCATCGGCTAAACCGTGTCAGTCAAACCACGGTCAAACCGAACTGCACATAGTCAAGCGAATGACCGACCGGCTCCGAGTGAGCTGTCGGTCTAATTTAGTCGAATCGGTCCGGTCAGTCCGGACGGTTCGAGATAAATTTCAGATCCAGTCAAATTAATATTTCAGATATAGTTGAGATTCTAGATAGATTTAAGATCCAGATACAGTTAGATTTCAGTCAGATTAGATTAAGTCAGATTTTAGTTCCAGACTTAGAAATATTTCAGAGAATTCTAGAATGCCTCAAAGACAATAATATTTTCAAAAATCAGCTCGTAAATCCCTAAAATGATTTTTAAAGCCGAGTGAGCGAACCTAGATATATAAGATAATAAGATTTGAGTTTTAATCTGAGCCAATACTTAGAATATTTCGCTCAATATATTTTGTAGCTTGAGGAGAGTCGAGCCTTCGTCAGCTACTCATTTCAGCATTTCCGCATTTCGCATTCGCCAGTTTTCAGGTGGGGATCCTGTACTGTGTATTTCATTGCTTTTAATAGTTTACCATGTTTGAGGTCTATATGTTATTAAATTGAAGGACCGAGACAGTTGAGTAATCTCGTCTTGGTCAATATTTCAGTATTTCAGTTATGACTTGGATGTGTGTGATTAGGGCCCATCCTAAGTCTAGCATCCAAATGTGGCGATTAGTGCCTTCCTGGATTTCTGAGGGAGGGGACCCCCAGAGTGTGCACATGAGTACCGGTTTACCGTTAGTCCCATATAGTCAGTTCCAGTTTATTTATATATATGCTAATTTCATGATGGATTATTAAAGGCGCTGGGTATTCAGTACCTGTCCCGACGGAGCACCGTTGATTTCTTTGTGCTCACGCCTCCCCACTACCTTCTTTTTCAGGTGACGGAGTCCCGCGTGGAGCGTGAGCTGGATGTGGTGGTGGTCGTCAGCCAGGATATTTTGATATGACATGTCATATAGTTACTTGAACATGTCTAAACTGCCTTTTGTCTTTGCATGTTTTTCATGTGTTGGTGTGTGCTTTCCGAACTATATTTGCTTCCGCATTTCAGAACTATAATTTCAGAATGAATGCATGAATGACTCTAGTAAACTTTACTTGGTTGCATGCATAGTAATTTAAGAGAATAGATTTCAGCAGTAGCATCCCGTGTATTAAAGTTAAAGTCTTTTCGAAAATTAATAATGTTTTCGAAAAATAAATAAGTGCTTCCCAATTATAGCGCGAAAAATTTACTCTATTTTTAGTAAGTCTAGGCGGGGTGTTACAGTTGGTATCAGAGCCACTTAGTGGTTCTGTATACTGAAATTTTAGTAGAAATATGACCACACCATGCTCACGCCACGCCGACTCTGAGGTACGTCACCTAAGCAGCCTTTATTATTTGCGAATGCATGTTTAATTATAGTCAGAATATTTCAGGGGCGTACGATCTATCCTTCGAATTAAGATTTGAGAACTTTAGCCAGAATTCTAGTCAGAACTCTAGTCAGAACTTAGAAGATGTTAGTGTAACCGAAACTCTAGCCAAGCTAGGTGTTTTCGGAATCCGATAACTGATTTAAGTATAGTGTAGCTATTTATTAATCGGCTATATTGTTTCAGTTAGAATTTCAGCAGAGATAGTTAACTTTGAGTATTTCTGTTAACTGTTCCGAGTAATTAATCCTCCGTCAATGATGTAATGCTTCCTGCTAATTCCTGTCATTTGACCATTCAGATGCCTCCTGGTCGAGCCCCGCAGCCACGCCGAGCACGGGCCGCGCCCGAACCAGCTCCACGTGCACCAGCGCCCCCGCCGGCCGCTCCAGTGCGCGACCAGGCCTTTTCAGTCTCTCAGTTTCGTGGGTATCACCCCCCGAGGCTGGTAGACGAGTGGTTGCGCCGTCTTGACCTGATTTTCGAGGTGATGGATTGCCCCGAGCCGCACAGGATCATGTGTGCGCAGCTTCAGATGATAGGGGACGCAGGTCTCTGGTGGGCTTCATACTGGGACATGCGACCCGAGGAGAAGCTAGCCCTCACTTGGGCTGGCCTCAAGGCGCTCCTCCGGGAGAAGTATTACCCGGCCCCCTACAAAGAGAGGATGGAGATGCAGTTCTTAGCACTGGAGCAGGGTGCTAGGACTGTCGATGAGTATGAGAGAGACTTCGCTCGCCTCGCTCTCATCGTGCCGAACCAGGTTGATACGGAGGAGACAAGGGTGAGGCGCTTCAAGGGCGGTCTCCGCGGGGAGATTCGCCACCACATCGCTGGCCACGGTGGCTTGACTTATGCTGAGACCGTCACTCGGGCTCAGCAGGTTGAGGAGAGTATTCGACTGGAGGCCACCCGTATTCAGCCCGTCGCTCACCAGCAGCCCGCTCTCCCTCAGTAGCCACAACGTCAGAACAAGCGGAGGGGGAGAGACCGGAAGGATAGGAGGGTCCGACAGAGAGATCAGGCCCCAGCTCAGGCCGCACAGCCAGTCCAGCAGATTGCCCCAACTTGCGCTACCTGTGGACGCCACCATACTGGTGAGTGTCTTGCAGGACGAGGCATCTGTTTTCACTGCCGGAGACCCGGACACCTAAGGGGGGATTGCCCAGACAGAGCTCAGCGTCAGCAGCCACAGCGTCAGCCGGTTCCTAACCAGCCACGTGGAGCACCCGCACGCGTCTACGCACTTGACCGGGCACAGGCCGCCGAGCAGCCAGGTACCATGTCCGGAATGATTTCATTGCATGATGTTCCTATCTTTGCGTTGTTCGACACCGGGGCGACACATTCGTTCGTCTCGTCCAAGTGTCTAGAGGCCTTAGGAGTCCGAGGAGTGAGTGCCGTCGACCCCCTCGAGATCAGCTTAGCTTCGGGGAGGAAGATAATTACGAGCTCCTTGGCCGAGAATCTTAGTATGAATATTGGCGGCAGAACTTTAGAGGTTGATGCTTTTGTGATCGAGATGAGGGACTTCGACCTCATTCTCGGCATGGATTTGTTGGAGAGATATCACGCAGACATCCGATGTCGCGACAGGGAGGTGACACTACACTTAGCCGAGGGAGATGGTATTACGTTCTTCAGGACGAAGACGAGGACCCTACCCCGAGTCATTTCGATGGCGAAGGCGACTAAGTGTTTGCAGAAAGAGCATTGCCAGGGATACCTGGTGAGCATGGTCGGGGGACCTTCGGAGGAGCGGATTCCCGGAGATGTACCCATCGTGTGTGACTTCGTGGACGTCTTTCCGGATCAGCTACTGGGAGGACCACCTAACCACCAAGTGGAGTTCACAATCGACCTGGTGCCTGGAGCCGGGCCAGTGTCGAAAGCGCCGTATCGTATGGCGCCGAAGAAGCTTCAGGAGCTGAAAGCTCAGATTCAGGAGCTATTGAGTCTCGGTTTTATCCGACCGAGCGTCTCTCCTTGGGGAGCACCTGTCCTATTCGTCAAGAAGAAGGACGGGACTTTGCGTATGTGCATCGATTACCGGGACTTGAACCGGTTGACGGGGAAGAACAAGTATCCACTCCCCAGGATCGAGGATTTGTTTGACCAGCTGAAGCGTGCCCGTGTATTTTCCCGGATAGATTTGCGGTCGGGCTACCATCAGCTGAAGATCAAGGACTCTGACGTGGCTAAGACCGCGTTTCGTACCCGATACGGTCACTATGAGTTCGTCGTGATGCCGTTTGGCTTGACCAATGCGCCGGCAGTATTCATGGATCTCATGAACCGTGTCTTTCACCCATTGCTGGACCAGTTTTTCATGGTCTTCATAGAAGACATTTTGGTCTACTCGAGGAGCACCGACCAGCACGAGGAGCATTTGAGGATCGTGTTGGAGACTCTTAGACGAGAGAGACTGTACGCCAAGTTCTCGAAGTGTGAGTTTTGGCTCGATCGAGTGGCGTTCCTCGATCACATCGTTACAGTCGAGGGCCTCGAGGTCGACGCCGGAAAGATCGAGGCAGTCAAGAACTGGTCAGTACCGAAGTCTGTTACCGAGATACGGAGTTTTCTCGGGTTAGCAGGCTACTACAGGAGGTTCATCGAGGGATTTCGAAGATAGCCCTACCCTTGACACACTTGACGAGGAAAGGGGTTAAGTTCAACTGGAGTAGTCGCTGTGAGTCGAGCTTTCAGGAGCTCAGGGAGAGGTTGACTACAGCGCTCGTGCTGACTATACCGGACCCTACACGGAGTTTCACTATCTTTAGTGATTCTTCGAAGCAGGGACTTGGGTGCGTGCTCATGCAGGAGGGCAAGGTTGTCGCATACGCTTCGCGGCAGCTGAAGCCCCACGAAGAGAACTATCCGACTCACGATCTTGAGTTGGCAGCCGTTGTTCACGCACTCAAGATTTGGAGGCATTACTTATATGGTGGTCGGTGTGAGATCTACACCGATCACAAGAGTCTGCAGTATATCTTCACGCAAAACGAGCTCAACATGTGCCAAAGGCGATGGTTGGAGCTAGTGAAGGATTATGACTGCACCATTCAGTACCATCCGGGGAAGGCGAACGTAGTAGCTGATGCCCTTAGCTGGAAGGCGAGGGGCGAGTTGACTTGCATGATCACCCAGCAGAGTCAGCTCCTTCGAGAGTTCGCTCGGATGCAGTTAGACGTCGTCAAGTCACTTCCTACGATTTCGGTAGTGGGAGGGATTCGGTCAATGAGACTAAGTCCCATGCTCCGAGACAGAGTTCGGAGAGATCAGTCTGCGGACGAGTTCATCCGTACCATGAGGGCAAAGGTTATTACCGAGGGTGTAGAGGGATTTTTTCGAGGCACATATGGTGCCTTGGAGTACAAGGGGAGGCTCGTTGTGCCGAACGTCGAGGCCCTGAAGAAGGAGATCTTGACCGAGGCGCACAGTGCACCCTATTTGGCGCACCCCGGCAGCACCAAGATGTACCACGACCTGAAAGGGTCGTTTTTGTGGAGGGGCATGAAGAGAGATGTAGTCGAGTTTGTGAAGAAGTGCTTGGTTTGCCAGCAGGTCAAAGCGGAGCACAAGTTTCCCCCGGGTTTATTACAGCCCTTAGAGATCCCACTGTGGAAGTGGGAAGAGGTTACCATGGATTTCGTTACGGGACTACCCAAGTCGAGAGAGCATCATGATGCGATTTGGGTAGTTGTGGACCGACTGACGAAGTCGGCTCGTTTCTTGTCCGTGAGGATGAACATGTCCATGGAGCAGCTCGCGAGCATCTATGTCCGCGGGATTCTGCGACTTCACGGAGTCGCCAGGGTCATAGTGTCAGATCGAAATCCCCGTTTTACCGGACACTTCTGGGAGAGCCTCAGCGAGGCCATGTGGACAGAGTTGAGGTTCAGTACCGCTTTTCACCCGCAGACCAACGGTCAGTCGGAGCGGACCATCCAGACACTCGAGGACATGCTTCGAGCATGTGTTTTAGATCGTGGTAGTTCGTGGGAGAATTTGTTGCCGCTGATTGAGTTCGCGTACAACAACAGCTATCAGGCGTCGATCAAGATGGCGCCGTATGAGGCTTTGTACGGTCGCAAGTGCCGATCACCCCTTTATTGGGATGAGGTCGGCGAACGGCAGGTTCTCGATCCGAAGCTGATCGAGGACACGGTGGAGAAGGTCGCCTTGATCCGTGAGAGGATGAAGGTGGCACATGAGCAGCAGAAGTATCACGCTAACTTGCGTAGACGAGACCTCCAGTTTGAGGTAGGACAGAAGGCGTTCCTGAAGATCAAGCCTTTGAGAGGCGTGGTTCGCTTCAGGAAGAGGGGGAAGTTGCAGCCCCGTTTCTTAGGCCCATTCGAGATCCTCGAGCGAGTGGGCGAGGTAGCATACCGGTTGGCGTTGCCACCCGAGCTTTCAGGTGTGCATAACGTCTTCCACGTTTCGATGCTGAAGGATTACGTGCATGACCCATCGCACGTGTTGAGTTACAGTGAGCTTGACGTCGGACAGGATCTGACGTATGAGGTACAGCCGATGGCTATCCTAGACCGAAAAGTTCAGCGGCTAAGGAGCAGAGATGTAGCTCTCGTTCGAGTCCAGTGGACTCGCCACGGCGAGGCCGAGGCCACTTGGGAGCGAGAGGAGGAGATTCGAGCTCGATATCCAGAGTTCCAGTTCTGATTAGTACTATGTATTTTCCATGCCTAGTTTTTAGTCGAGTCAGACTTATGTTTAGTTTTGCAATTTCCGAGGACGGAAATATTTTAAGGGGGATAGATTGTAACGCCCAGATTTTTATTTACTATTTATGGAGCTCGACTATATTTCCATAAATATTAAGTTTCTAAATTTGATGCATTTTTATTTTTATTAATTGCATTAAATTAAATAATTAGTATTAAAATCTAAGCCATGGAGTATTCATTCGATTTTAATTATTAAAGTCGGATTCATCTAGCCCAAGTATCGTTTATATTTTTAAAACCGAGTCTTGGATCAATCGGAATTTTATTTAAGCGGATCAAAGCCCGAATATTTAATTTATTCGAGCCCAACCATTTTCGAGCAAGCCCAATAATTTTAGCCGGCCTATTATCAGTAATTATTTCGATCGACTAATTTAATTAGTCCTAGTTTGATTAATTTTATTTAACCGAACGTAGGATTTCTATTATTCTAGCCTGAGTGCATAGTCGATTTTTTTAAATCCGAGCCCAATAGTCGATTAATAACCGAGCCTGACCTATTAATTGTTAGGCCCGTTTTTTTTAAGCCCAAGTTTGAAACCCAAGAACACAAACCCTAGCTCCCTACACTCATATATATATAAGTGTCTTGTTCCGTTTTTTCCAACACCATTTCCACCTCAAAACCCTAGCCTACTTGTACTATTCATCATCATCTCCTTCCATTTCAAGATCCATAGCCACCACCATTACAAATTCGACCACCACCTCATTTTTCCGGTGAGCCGCCGTCGAACCCTCGCCGGCACCCGAAGTCCAAGCCACAGCTCCGCCGCCGTCCTCATCATCTTCAAGCTCGCCACCACCTCACGCAGTCACAGCTCGAGCTCACGCCGGCGACCTCCTTCACGGCGATTCCAGCTCCGGAGACCTCGGTTCTCGCCGTTCCCGTCGGTACCAGCTCCAGTCGCAGCCACCGCGACCTCCCTCTTCACGGCGAGCTCCCAGCTCCGCCAGCTTCAGCCGAGCTCAGCCGCGTGCCGCCCCTTTCCACGGCGACCGAGCCACCAGCAGCCTCCCATTCACGGCGAGCTTCTCAGCCCCGTCACAGCTACCACCGCCGAGCTCCGCCTCGCAACAGCTACTCGCCGCCGTCGAGCCATTCCGTGCGCCCATCTCGATCCGCGACGCACCACCCACGACAGAGCAGTGACGAGCCATTCAGACCAGGCCCGATCCGCGACCAGCTGACCCGGATCCGCTGCCCACAGCCCGAGATCCGACTCGTTTCTTATCACCCGATCTATTTTCCTAGCTCGATCTACTTTCGGTTTATCCGATCCGAACCGATTGAAGGTATATCGGCTAAAACTCGAGTCCAATGGCTTAGATACGATTATTGAATAATTATAAAATCGAGAAATTGATGATTTGAGTGAGATTTGAATAAATCGGGATTTTCGGGCTTGAACCGATTTTTTCGGACTTTTTAAATAAATTCGATAAAATGTCGACATAAGTACCATTAAATTCGTTGCGTTGATTTGAGGCTTAGGTGCGAATTTGAGAATTTTCGGACTTCGTTTGATAGGCGAACGAGCCGGTCAAACGTGTTGACCGGTCGTAGCGATCTTGAGTTGACTAGTCTAGGAGTTGACTTTGGACTTGAGACATTGACCATAGACTGTACATATATTGAGGATGCTATGTTGCGAATTTCGTGAATTTTGGATGCCGGTTGACTTAGATTTAAAATCGGGACTTTAGCCGTTAATTCGAAAAATATAGAAAAATAGTCCGGTTAATACTTTAGCTGCAGTTGTGAATTATAAATTGATTTTTAAATTACATAGAAAATATATATTAAATATCGGCCTTAAATGAGTTAGGATTTTCGAGAATCAAAACCCTAGTTTTAACCGGATCCGGTAACCGGGTATTTTTCTGGATCCGAATATAAATAACCGAACCCTAGTACCGTTTGAATAATCTTACACGTCGTATCGATAATTCGTGATGCGTATCGTCGTCTCACACACGTGCTCGACTCTCGTACGACCGTTGGAGCCGAATAACCGAGTGCGTGCCTGTGCACCGAGTCCATCCGACCTACCGTTCACGCGTCGTTCCATTAGCAGTGGTCCAAGCATGCCCCTGCGTCAGTGACCGTGGCACCGTTTCAAACTCGTGCATCGGCTGAACCGTGTCAGTCAAACCACGGTTAAACCGAGCTGCACATAGTCAAGCGAATGACCGACCGGCTCCGAGTGAGCTGTCGGTCCAATTTAGTCGAATCGGTCCGGTCAGTCCGGACGGTTCGAGATAAATTTCAGATCCAGTCAGATTAAGATTTCAGATATAGTTGAGATTCTAGATAGATTTAAGATCCAGATACAGTTAGATTTCAGTCAGATTAGATTAAGTCAGATTTTAGTTCCAGACTTAAAAATATTTCAGAGAATTCTAGAATGCCTCAAAGACAATAATATTTTCAAAAATCAGCTCGTAAATCCCTAAAATGATTTTTAAAGTCGAGTGAGCGAACCTAGATATATAAGATAATAAGATTTGAGTTTTAATCTGAGTCAATACTTAGAATATTTCGCTCAATATATTTTGTAGCTTGAGGAGAGTCGAGCCTCCGTCAGCTACTCATTTCAGCATTTCCGCATTTCGCATTCGCCAGTTTTCAGGTGGGGATCTTGTACTGTGTATTTCATTGCTTTTAATAGTTTACCATGTTTGAGGTCTATATGTGATTAAATTGAAGGACCGAGACAGTTGAGTAATCTCGTCTTGGTCAATATTTCAGTATTTCAGTTATGACTTGGATATGTGTGATTAGGGCCCATCCTAAGTCTAGCATCCAGATGTGGCAATTAGTGCCTTCCTGGATTTCTGAGGGAGGGGACCCCCAGAGTGTGCACATGAGTACCGGTTTACCATTAGTCCCATATAGTCAGTTCCAGTTTATTTATATATATGCTAATTTCATGATGGATTATTAAAGGTGCTGGGTATTCAGTACCGGTCCTGGCGGAGCACCGTTGATTTCTTTGTGCCCACGCCTCCCCACTACCTTCTTTTTCAGGTGACGGAGTTCCGCGTGGAGCGTGAGCTGGATGTGGTGGTGGTCGTCAGCCAGGATATTTTGATATGACATGTCATATAGTTACTTGAACATGTCTAAACTGCCTTTTGTCTTTGCATGTTTTTCATGTGTTGGTGTGTGCTTTCCGAACAATATTTGCTTCCGCATTTCAGAACTATAATTTCAGAATTTCAGAATGCATGAATGACTCCAGTAAACTTTACAAGGTTGCATGCATAGTAATTTAAGAGAATAGATTTCAACAGTAGCATCCCGTGTATTAAAGTTAAAGTCTTTTCGAAAATTAATAATGTTTTCGAAAATAAATAAGTGCTTCCCAATTATAGCGTGAAAAATTTACTCTGTGATTTGTAAGTCTAGGCGGGGTGTTACAGCACCCGTGTCGAAGGCACCATATCGGATGGCACCGAAGGAGTTACAAGAGTTGAAGACTCAAATCCAGAAGTTGTTGAAAATTGGTTTCATCAGACCAAGTGTTTCACCTTGGGGAGCACCTGTTCTATTCATCAAGAAGAAGGATGGATCCATGAGAATGTGTATCGATTATCGGGATTTGAATCGATTAACGATAAAGAATAAGTATCCACTTCCAAGGATAGATGATTTGTTCGATCAGTTGAGAGGAGCTTGCGTATTTTCAAAGATAGATTTACGCTCAGGCTATCATCAACTGAAGATTAAAGAATCTGACAAAGCCAAGACTGCGTTTCGAACAAGATATGGTCATTACGAGTTTGTGGTTATGCCATTTGGAGTAAGTAATGCACCAGCAGTGTTCATGGATTTGATGAACCGTGTTTTCCATCAGTATTTAGATCAATTTGTTATTGTCTTTATTGATGATATTTTGATCTATTCCAAGAGTCTGGAAGAGCATGAGCAACATCTAAGGGTTGTTCTTGGTACCCTTAGACGAGAGAAGCTGTATGCCAAATTCTCTAAGTGTGAGTTTTGGCTGAAGAAAGTGGAGTTTTTAGGCCATATTATCACGGTAACAGGCCTAGAAGTTGATCCAACCAAAATTGTTGTAGTTCAGAATTGGTCAGTGCCGAAGAATTCGTTTGAAGTTCAGAGTTTCCTTGGATTGGCAGGTTATTATCGTAGATTTATCGAGGGGTTTTCAAAGATTGCTCACCCTTTGACAAATCCAACGAGAAAATCCGTGAAGTTTGAATGGACAAATCATTGTGAAGAGAGTTTTCAAAAGCTTAAGAAGAAGCTTACAATGACTCCAGTACTGATTATTCCTGATCCTACAAGAAGTTTCACTATCTTCAGTGATGCTTCAAAGCAGGGTCTTGGATGTGTACTTATGCAAGGAGGTCAAGTCCCTGCATATGCTTCGCGACAGTTGAAGATTTGGAGGAATTATCTCTATGGTGGCCGGTGTAAAATATACACTGATCACAAGAGTTTGCAATATATATTCACACAGAAAGAGCTCAACATGCGCCAAAGGAGATGGCTCGAGCTAGTGAAAGATTATGATTGCACTATCTAATATCATCCGGGAAAAGCGAACATTGTAGCTGATGCCCTAAGCCGTAAGGTGAAGGGTGAGTTGTCTTGTTGTACATCACAACAGAAGCAACTCATTAAAGGGTTCGCTCAGATGCAGATTGAAGTGGTCGAGTCACTTTCTAAGAAGATTACGGGAAGTGTTAACTCGATGAGAATTCAGCCTATGCTGAGAGATAGAATCCGGAGAGAGCAAACTTTCGATCAATTTATTCGAAAGATAGAAGAGAAGGTTCATACTGGAGGAGTAGAGGGCTTTTACCGAGGCACAGATGGAGCTTTAGAGTTCAGAGGCAGGATTGTTGTGCCGAAAGTCGAGTCCTTGGGAAAGGAGATCTTGACAGAAGCACACAGTGCGCCTTATTTAGCTCACCCTGGAAGCACCAAAATGTATCACGACTTGAAAAAGTCGTTTTGGTGGAAAGGGATGAAGAGGGATGTAGCAGATTTTGTAAAGAAGTGTTTGGTCTGTCAGCAAGTTAAGGCTGAACACAAAAGTCCATTGGGTTTGTTACAGCCACTTGAGATTCCAAAGCGGAAGTGGGAAGAAGTTACCATGGACTTTGTTACAGGGCTACCTAGGTCGTCTGAGCAGCATGATGCGATTTGGGTAGTAGTGGACAGATTGACGAAAGTCGCCCACTTTATGCCTGTGACAATGACCATGTCAATAGACAAGTTAGTTGAGATCTATACGCGTGGAATCATTCGACTCCATGGAATGCCTGTTACGATCATATCAGATCGAGATCCCAGATTCACTAGCATATTCTGGGAGAGTTTGCATGAGGCAATGGGCACATAGTTGAAGTTTAGTTTGGCTTATCATCTGGAGACAGATGGCCAGTCCGAAAGGACTATCCAGACGCTCGAGGATATACTTAGAGCTTGCATTCTGGATAGAGGTGCCAAGTGGGAGAAGTGGTTACCATTAGTAGAGTTTGCCTACAATAATAATTACCATGCATCAATTCAGATGGCTCCTTACGAAGCACTTTATGGTCGTAAGTGTCGTTCGCTCCTTTATTGGGACGATGTTGGAGAAAGTCGAGTTCTTGGACCAAAGATGATTGAAGAGACAGTTGAGCAAGTAGCCTGGATTCGAGAAAGGCTAAAGACTGCTCAGAGTGGGCAAAAGTCTTCAGCCGATAAGCATAGAAGAGAGATGCAATTCGAGGCAAGAGATAAAGTTTTCTTGAAAGTTCGACCAATGCGAGGTGTCGTTCGTTTCGAGAAGAGAGACAAGTTGCATCCTCGTTATGTAGGTCCATTTGAAGTTCTAGAGCGAGTTGGAGAAGTATCTTATCGCTTAGCTTTACCTCCCGAGTTGTCAAGTGTGCATAATGTTTTTCACGTATCGATATTACGTGCATACGTGTGCGATCCAAAGCATGTGCTTAAGCACAATGAGATTCAGATTCAACCTGATTTATCTTACAAGGAGCAGCCGGTATCAGTTTTGGACCGAAAGGTTTCATCGGCTCAGGAAGCGAGATATTCCCCTCGTTCGTATTAGATCGAATCGCCATGGAGAGTCAAATGCCACTTGGGAGCGGGAGGCTGATATTAGAGCTCGTTTTCCAAATTTTGAGTTTTGATGTATCTCAATTTCAGTATTTCCGAGGGCGGAAATAATTTTAAGGGGGGTAGATTGTAATATCCCTATCAGTTATTAATAAAGTATCAGTTATTGTTCCAAGATTTAAGTAATTTCGAGGCCAAGATAGTCAGTTATCGGTTCGAAATTAAGAGTTTTCAAGGAACAAGCCACACGAGTCGTGTGAAATGAGCCACACAAGTCGTGTGAATCCACACGAGTCGTGTGACAAGGCACACGAATCGTGTGGGAGGAGGAGAAAAGGAAAGTTAGCCTCGGCTTTTCCACACGAGTCGTGTGACAAGGCACACGAGTCGTGTGAGGTCACACGAGTCGTGTGACATGCCACATGAGTCGCGTGACCGACAGTAAGTTCTGATTATTGAGAATCCGATTGTGATCTCAACAAGAGACTATTTTTGATGATAAACTATGTTTTTGAGAAGTATACAAGTTATTCATTAAATAGTTTATGATTAATTAAGTTTATGAGATTAAATTGTTTATTTTGTTCATTTCTTCACTCCATCCTTATGTCTTGAATTTGTGCCTATAAATAGAGGCTTTAAATTCAGAGTTTTTACACCAAAGATAATTACCAAAAGTTATATAAGTTTGTAAGAGAGTATAAGTGGTAGAATTTGTGGAGAAGTGAAGAATTGAGAAGTGAAGAATCAAGTTTTATTCTAGCAAGAAGGAGGTAATTTACTTATCTTAAAGTTCATACTTGAGTTCATGCTTTGATAATGAGTTTACATGTTTATGAGTATGTATATCATGATTTAGAAGTTGAGTTTATAATTGATTCTATGAAGAGTTAAAGTCGTTCAAGATCAATTATATGATATATGTGCTTGATTTGCATGAGATTTTGATAAAGATAAGAATAAGCTAGAAAAGTATGATTTGCATGAGTAATTCTTGTGTAAAAGAGGAGTACATGAGAACAAGAATTAAGTTATTTGGCACAGTATAGTTTGAGTTATGAATTTTTGAAGATGAACATGCAAGATAAATTTTATGTTCACTATGACTTTAAATTCTAATAACTTGATGTATATGCATGCTAAAATTATGAAATTTTTATGACATGTCTAATTATGACTGTTAAATTTCATGATTTAAAGATGAGAAATGAATGAGTTAAGATAATAAGATGGCATATATGTAAAGATGAGTATATATGCAAGAATATTCATGATATGTTCAATTTGTTAAAGTGGGATTTTTATGAACAATTCTCATATAAGTGATGAGCAATTTGACAAAGTTTTAGTTTAATATGTTGAGTATACAATTTTATAAAGATTGTATTAAGAATGGCATATTAATATCATGATTAAATGTTATGATTAAAAGATGAGTATGTTTTGAGTTTATTTTCACTTTCAAGTTAATTAAGTGAAAAGTGAGTATAAGCAAATATCTAAGATTTGGGAGATATGATTTATATGATGAGTTAAGTATTTGATTGAGTAAAAGATCAAGAAAAGTTAAGTTGAGAAATAATATGATTAATGGAATTTTTATAAGATTTGGATAAGTTATTCGAAAGAGTTAAAGAATCCCAGTATCTTATTGAGTAAACGAGCATAGTACTTAGTATATTTGTTTATATTTATATGTAGCTTGAGGAGTTAGCTACCAAGAACAACACTTACGTGATTTTCAAAAGAAGAATGGTGGGGACCCAGACTGGGTATTACATTGAGTATAATATTGGTATCATGTCCGAGGTATGTAAAAGTTTAAGTTTATATGCTTGGGATGAGGAGACATTCAGTTGTCTCAGAGTATATCCTAAGTTCTGATGGAGGCCGCTTGAGTTGCCTTGAGAAATATCCATCAGATTGTGCGCAAGTATCCGATCAGATATCGGCCAGCTGAAGTTTAAGTTATTGGAACTGATTTTAAGTCCAGTTATATACCAGAGATCATGATATTTTATTATTATTATTGTTTACTTTAGTATGGGTGTTATCGGGGTACAAGAGGATCAGTACTCACCCCCATTGCGTTTTTCAAGTAACAGGGTCGGCCCGGAGGTGTGAGCTAAAGATGTGGTGGTGGTGGTCGTCCAAGTATTTCAGTGGACATTCATTTGATATGTTTTTATAATAAATCATCCTTTCAATTATTTCCGCTATGCACATTGAGTATTGAACTTGCATTTTTAATAAATTTCAGTTTTCAAGATTTTACCATTCAGAAGTACGAATATGGTAAAGTTAAATGCAAGTTATATAAATCTGTTTTCTTTATGTCTAAAAGAAGTATTAGACAAAGTTTAAAGGTAAATGGATTTTCAAGAAGATAAGGTTGAGTAGCATCCCGAGTTATTCGCAAAAGATTTCGAAAGAGTTATAAGTATTTTCGAAGTAAAAGTTGCAAAAAAGTTACTCTGATAAGCGGGGTGTTACAACATAGGCATGTATATAAAGTCATAGATCACATACGAATGACACTTAAACATGAATTCACATTCAAAAACCAAAAATACAACATAAACAATACATAAAATTAAATGAGACGGGTCGAGCCTTGTACCGTTCTCGGGAATCGATCAAAAAACGGAATGGACGATTCGAACGGACACGTGGCTCACGAGGGAGAGGACAGCGGCTCAAGGATGGCTGCCCGCGGCGGCCTGAGCGCACGTCGGGGCGGAGCAGCGGTGGAGGATGAACTCGCCGGTGATGGTCGTCGGAGTTGTAGGTCAACGCGAGGTCTGGACGCCTGCGGAAAAAGGAATCCCGGCGTTACTGCGTGGGGTCGGGAAAGACTGGTTCTCGACGTGAGGTGGTCAGCGACGGAGGGGCCCGACAATGAAGATTCCGATGGGAGGTTGGTCTGCGCGTCACCGGATGTTGCAGAGATTCGCGACGCGCGAGCTCGGTCTGCAGGGCTTAATCGCCGGAAATTCGAAGGTCGTGGCGCGACGGTGAAATCTCGCGGTGGGCGGTGGTTCTGAATTGAATATAGTCGCAGGTGAGCGGGGGATGGTGGCGACGTGATTCTGACAAGAGGGAGGTGATCGGCGATTGGGATTTGCAGCAACGTCAGGGTTTGGCCGTCGGGTTCCTTGCGTGATAGCGTGAGAAGGTAGATGACGATCGGTTGCACAAGAGGGAAAAAGGGACGGGATTGCTGCACGATATCTTTTGTCTGCGAGAGATCGAGGAAGAGAGGGATAGAGAGATAGAGAGATTGACGAAGGGAAAAAGACTGTGGGTTGCGTTTGGATCTGCTGAGAGATGTAGAAATATTATACATATATATAACTACGTTTTAATGCCTTAGCACCTAAGACACAAACACTCACTGTTTAGGGGAAATAACCCGGGTCTGGGGCGGTTCACATGAACCGGGGCTCACTGGTTTGGACGAATGCAAAGACTCGGGCTCGGTTCTCGGGCTCGATTAAACGCAACATTAAATCGGTTCGGCTCAAAATTTATATCGCACGATAAAATAAATAAACCGGATTTTATTTATATAATAATACACACAATTAAATATAAGATAATAATATTATTAATAATACAAATACACACATAATAATATCATTTAGACATTTATGCATTTAATCACAATTAGACAGATAAATAATTTTTACGCATTTAATTACAATTTGGCAATTAAATAATATTTAGACAATTAGGCATTTATACGCAAATTTGACAAATAAATCATATTAGACATTTAATAATTTATAGCATTCAATAAATAATAATAACAACAAATAAAGATAAATAATAATAGTAAATAGTAATAAATAATTCCCAAATATTCAATAATTAAACGGGTCATTACAGTCTATCTTCCTTAAAACATTTCCGTCCTCGGAAATGCAAAAGAACACGCATCTAAAAGGAACCGACAGACTCGAACGGGAATTTCCAATCACGAAGTCCGGGCATCACTCCCCGGAACTCGATTCCGTTCCCATGAGTCCTATCGCCTTATACTCGAAAGGCATGTACTCACATGCAGGTACCAATCCGACTCGCCCTATGCTCATGTGTTCACCTTCTTGCTTGGGGGGGTGATCAGTCCTGCCCGAGCTCAGGCATACATCTTCTTGCAAAGGACCCAGTTCGATTTAGCCTATACTCATGAGTATCAATGACTTGCTTCATACCTAATAGCACACAAAGCCTCAACAGGTCGTTCGGTGTATTGTCAGTATACTCCGACTTCCTCACCATCAATGTGGACACGTGACGCCAAGTTTCAGTCTCAGGTCCGAGTCACACTGATAACTTGCTCACGATTTCGTCACAGACCGTGCGTCTCCATCTGAGACCATAACACGGTACCACATACATAAAGCATGACCCCAGCAAGCTCACACTCTCATGATATCGACTCCACGAGTCGAACGCAACCATGATGCACAAACATAAGGATTGACCCAAAGCAATAAGACATTCCCAATTTGCCGACTCGAGAAACTCTCAAGTAAAGCATTGGGACTCATCGACTACACTCCTTAATCAGAAGTCATCGATTAAGGATTTATACACATTTTAGCGGAACTTGGAGCTCTCGGTTCAAGGTTCGGGGTAACATAAATAGCTCAGTAAAAACTGGTTGATCAACGAAATAAATCGAAGCTTCGGGGTTAGTGTACTGTCACCCAAGAGGCGGCACGCTCGCTGGCGCTGCCTAAGCGGGGCTCTAGGACGCGTGCGTAACCACCTACTCGGAGACCAGATGTAAGGTCGAGGCTTGGCCGCACACGCTAGCCTGGGGAGTTTGTGCGTTCGGTGATGGCGGCTGCAGTTCGCGTGCGAGTCGACGGTTGGCTGCGCGCTAGCCTTACGTCTCTCAGCACGGTCGTGCGTGCTCGGCCACCACTTCGTGTGGCTACACCCAGTCAGGGTCGGCGTTTGGTCCAGGTTTCCACAAGAAATTTCAATTCTAGGATAATCCAAAAAGGGGTAATTTTACCAAATTTAAAAAATTTTGGGATCAACAAAACAATTTATGTATCAGGCGTTTCACAAATTTCGAAGTTTCAAAACGTCTCAAAAATAGCAAGGTGTAAGTTCGAGTTCCAAGTCCACCAACTTTCTAAAACAACAAAACGCAATACGCCACAGATCTATCAATATGCGAAATCTCAAAAGAACTCTCATGGCGATTCTCTCTAAGTTAGCGGCTTCTGCCGAGCCATTAAATAGATAGCTCGCCTCGGCTCTTCCGACTAACAGCATCGGCCGACACGTCAGCTCTTCCTCGGGTAGCTAATCGTGTCAGCAGTCCTAAACAAGTGCAACTCGCTTCCCAATCTTCACACTTTGGAATTTGAACGCGAAGTTCCTCCCGGGATTCCAAAAGGAGGAAAAGAACAAAATTTCTATGATGAACAAGATTTAGATTAAGGACGGTTCAGCACTACGCGATGTGCTTGCTTCTGACTCGACTATCCTCCTTAAAAGACTTCTGCATAATCTTTTAAGGTGGAAAACACTCCATCTTCTTATCGAACTGAATTGTGTCCCGTGCGTTCATCTCGATGCCGAGCTTGAATAATTACTGTCCCCCTCGAGGATAGGTTATTCACAAAAGTGGCGATAGAAAAATTTTTGCCCTCGAGTCTTTGTGATATTTTAGCGATGGCATTTGAATGAAACTCTGATACTTCGCAAGAGAATAAAGATTAGTAGAAAAAAAAAAAGATGCTTAATCTCACTTGAAACCAGGTTTTCAAAACAAAGTCAATTCCCAACATAAGATAAACCAGAATTAGCTAAACTTCAAGAGAAGCGAACTTTAAAGTTGGGAAGCTTAAAATAGTTTACACAGCGAATCAAAAGTAGGGAAAGATCAAGCGAAATCCCCAAAATACGAAACTTGGTTAACAACAAGAAGCCTCAATCACACTTCAAAATTGTTTGCCATGTGAATAGGAAAAAGGTTTGCAAGAGTATACAAGAAGACAAGAATTTAAGAAAGGAAGCACGACAGCTTTGTCTTTACGAGTCCACGATTCACTGTTTTCATCATCGGTTCAAGTTTCTCCCTTCGTTTAAGCCTTCTCCTTTCGAGATGGCTCGTGAATGGTCCTCATTTGAAGACACCAAAATTACATCGAGAGGACTGTTATACACAAAACTCAGCTCGATCATATCGAATTTCTAAACATACAAAACCTCAAGTTAGAACTTAACTCTATATCACTAGAGTTCAAGTTCATACAGCTAAGGTCCGCCACTCATCTAGAGTTCCAGAACGTTTAAAAGTAGGAGGATAAATTCCTAAGCCCCGGTTTGCATCTCATAATATTATAATACTTCACATAAACAATTTAATATTACCCAAGTATTCGTACTTGAGTTGGTGCGGCACGACGGAAGGGAGTGGTCATAACTATATCATAGTATTCAATTATTTCTCAGAGTTCACATAATTCGTACATACCAGTCTACAGAAATGCAGACTGGCTCTGATACCAAACTGTAACGCCCCACTTTGATTTTAAGGAAATTCCGGACTTTTAGAAAAATCAGAATAAATTTTTCAAAATTTGTTTCAATCTTTGGTGGCGTTACTCATATTTTTCAAATGACAGAACATCAATTCATAGCATAAATCCGAACCAGGATTCATAAATCATCAATTAGCCCAAATCGGGTTCCCAAAATAAACATAAGTTTTTCAGGACATAACAATGTTAACAGGGCATCTCCCCAACAGTATCTCAATACTTCATAAATTTTCAAAGTTCGAAAGTGCATAAATCGTAAATAGTCATAAATATAGCGGAAGTAAAATCAATTTAATAACCGGTCTCATAGACCGACTACCACTCGTTCTACTCCGCCGTCGTGCCCGCCTTACTTAACCTGAAACGTGAATTTCATGTGGGGATGAGCACAGTTAGAAATCGTAGTGCTCACCACTATGCAATAAACATTTTCATAAAATAAACAGAAATAGTATGATCACAGAATGTATAAGAATCAATCAAGCATCCCAAAATTTTCATCATAATTTCATAGTGTTCAGACTCATGTGCACATCTATACCAATAGACTACTGCCGGTATACGCATAGAATGCCCCTCGGGCTTCTATCGAATGCCCCATGGGCTTTACGTCTATGCCCTTCGGTCTTACACATCGAATGCCCCACGGGCTTCTATCGATGCCCAGTCAGTAGGAGTAACCCCTCAGGTTTTCATTTCATAAATAAGGGACAACCGTTCAACGGCCGGTACATCTCACATCGAAGGCCACATGATTCGTAAGCATACAATTCATATACAATTAAGGTAAACAATTTATTGCGCAGACGATTTTAGAATAACAACTCACCTCGATAACAACAGGAGATAATACAGAAGCACGAATAGGCGGCGAGCTCGGCTCGTCATGTAACACCCCGCTTATCAGAGTAACTTTTTCGCAACTTTTTTTTCGAAAATACTTATAAATCTTTCGAAATCTTTTGCGACTTACTCGGGACGCTACTCAAACTCATCTTCTTGAAAATCCGTTTATCTTTAAACTTTGTCTAATACTTCTTTAGACATAAAGAAAACAGATTTTTTCAACTTGCATTTAACTGTACCATATTCATACTTCTGAATGGTAAAAACTTGAAATCTGAAATTTATTAAAATGCAAGTTCAAGTCTTAATATGCATAGCGGAAATACTTAAAAACGTGACTTATTATACAGACATATCAAATCTTTAATGAATGTCCACTGAAATAAGTGCACGACTACCACCACCACATCTTGAGCTTACACCCCCGGCCCGACCCTGTTACCTGAAAAATACAATGGGGATGAGTACTGATCCTCTTTTACCCCAAAATCACTCATACTAAAGTAAACAACAATAATAATACAATATCATGATCATTGGTATATATATCTGGACTAAAAATTGTTCCAGTAACTGAAAATTAATCTTTACTCTTGACCGATATCTGATCGGATACTTGTGCACAATCTGATGGATATTTCTTAACGCAATTTGGGGCCTCCATCAGAACTTAAGATATACTTGTAAGGCAACTTATAGCCTTCTCATCCCAAGCATATAAACTTAAACTTTATACATACCTCGGACATGATACCAATATTATATTCAATGTAATATCCAGTCTGGGTCCCCACCTTTCTTCTTTCGAAAAACATAAGTGTTGTTCTTGGGTAGCTAAGTCCTCAAGCTACATAAAAATATAAAAAAATATACTAAGTACTATGCTCATATACTCAATAAGATGCTGGGATTCTTAACTCTTACGGATAACTTATCCAAATCTTAGAGATATTCAATAGGCATGCTATTGCCCAAATGAATACTAAAACTCAACTTTACTTGAACTTTTACTCAAGTTCAATTACTTAACCCATATAAATCATGTCTTCAACTCATAGATATTGGCTTATACTCGCATGTCACTTAAATAACTCGAGTGTGAAAATAACTAAATTTCACATTATACTTGATTGAGTACTTAAACTCAAAACATGCTTTACTTTTACCAACATCATATTCATGATTTATAAAACTTTATAAACTCTTAAACTTGTCTTGGACTTACTTGATACTAAAATCTAAACTTAATACTCATACAATTCAACTTTTAATAATAACACTCAATTATGATATATGCGAGACTTAAAACAATCTTTAGAAAAGTGTATACTCAACATATTAAACTAAAACTTTGTCAAATTGATCATCACTTATATGAGAATAGTTCATAATAATCTCACTTTAAAACTTGAACATATAATAAATATGCTTGCATATATATTCATCTTTACATATATGCCATCTAATTATCTTAACTCATTCATTTCTCATCTTTAAATCATGAAATTTAACAGTCATATCCTTAACTCATACTTAGACATGTCATAAAAATTTCATAATTCTAACATGCATATACATCAAGTTATTAGAATTTAAAATCACATCTAAAATAGTGAACATAAAATTCAACTTGCATGCTTAACTTTAAAAATCTATAACTCAAACTATACTATGCCAAATAACTTAATGCTTGTTCTTATATACTCCTCTTTTACATAAGAAATACTCATTTAATTCATAGTTTTCCAACTTATTCTTATCCTTATAAAAATCTCATTAAAATCGAGCACATATATCATATAATTGATCTTGAAACAACTTTAACTCCTTGTATTCATAGAATCAATTATAAACTCAACTTCTAAATCATGATATATACTCATAAACATCTAAACTCATTATCAAAACATGAACTTTAGTATGAAACTTTAAGATAAATAGATTACCTCCTTCTTGCTAGAATCGAAACTTGATTCTTCACTTCCAAATTCTTCACTTCACCAAAATTTTTACTATTTATTCTCTCTTATAAACTTATATAACTTTTGGTAATTCTCTTTGGTGTAAAAACTCTGAATTTTAGGCCTCTATTTATAAGCACAAATTCAAGACATGAAGATGGAGTGAAGAAATGAACAAAATAAAGAAATAAAACTTATAAACATCATTAAACATAAACTAGTTGAAGACTAACTTGTATACTTCTCAAATGCATAGTTAATCCTCAAAAATGGCCTCTAGTTGAGATCACAATCGGATTCTCAATAATCAGATCTTACTGTCGGTCACACGACTCGTGTGACTCCACACGACTCGTGTGCCTTATCACACGACTCGTGTGAAAAAGTCGAAGCTAACTTTCCTTTTCTTCTCCTCCCACACGACTCGTGTGCCTTCTCACATGACTCGTGTGGCTTCACATGGCTCGTGTGGCTTGTTCCTTGAACATATCTGAATTTCGAACTTATAACTGAATACTTGGCCTCGAAATTAGTTTAATCTTGGAACAAAGCAAATACTTTATTAGTAACTGAGAGGGATATTACATTCTACTCCCCTTAAAACTATTTCCACCCTCGGAAATACTGAAACTCGGATACATACCTAAAATGTATATATCAAAACTCGAAATATGGGAAACGAGCTCTAATATCAGCCTCACGCTCCCAAGTGGCATTTGACCCTCCGTGGAGATTCCATCTAATACGAAGGAGGGGAATATCTCGATTCCTGAGCCGATGAACCTTTCGGTCCAAAACTGCTATTGGTTGTTCCTCGTAAGTTAAATCAGACTGAATCTGAATCTCATTGTGCTGAAGAACATGCTCTGGATCGCACACATATGCACGTAACATCGATACGTGAAAAATGTTATGCACACTTGACAACTCGGGAGGTAAAGCTAATCTATAAGATACTTCTCCTACTCGCTCCAAAACTTCAAATGGACCTATATAACGAGGATGCAACTTACCTCTCTTCCCAAAACGAACGACACCTCTCATTGGTCGAAATTTCAAGAATACTTTATCTCCTACCTCAAATTGCATCTCTCTTCTATGCTTATCGGCTGAAGACTTTTGCCGACTCTGAGCAGTCTTTAGCCATTCTCGAATCCAGGCTACTTGCTCAACTGTCTCCTCGATGATCTTTGGACCAAGAAATCGACTCTCTCCAACATCGTCCCAATAAAGGGGCGAAAGACACTTACGACCATAAAGTGCTTTGTAAGGAGCCATCTGAATTGATGCATGGTAACTATTATTGTAGGCAAACTCTACTAATGGTAACCACTTCTCCCACTTGGCACCTCTATCCAGAATACAAGCTCTGAGCATATCCTCGAGCGTCTGGATAGTCCTTTCGGTCTGACCATCTGTCTCTGGATGATAAGCCGAACTAAACTTTAACTGAGTGCCCATTGCCTCATGCAAACTCTCCCAGAATCTGCTAGTGAATCTGGGATCTCGATCTGATATGATCGTAACAGGCACCCCATGGAGTCGAATGATTCCATGGGTATATATCTCGGCTAACTTGTCCATTTACATGGTCATTGTCACAGGCATAAAATGTGCGACTTTCGTCAATCTGTCCACTACAACCCAAATCGCATCATGCTGCTCAGACGACTTAGGTAGCCCTGTAACAAAATCCATGGTAACTTCTTCCCATTTCCACTTTGAAATCTCAAGTGGCTGTAACAGACCTAATGGACTCTTGTGTTCAGCCTTAACTTGTTGACATACCAAACACTTCTTTACAAAGTCTGCTACATCTCTCTTCATCCTCCTCCACCAAAATGACTTTCTCAAGTCATGATACATTTTGGTGCTTCCAGGGTGAGCTAAATAAGGCGCACTGTGTGCTTCTGTCAAGATCTCCTTTCGTAAGGCCTCGACTTTCGGCACAATAATCCTGCCTCTGAACTCTAAGGCTCCATCTGTGCCTCAGTAAAAGCCCTCTACTCCTCCGGTATGAACCTTTTCTTCTATCTTTCGAATAAATTGATCGAAAGTTTGCTCTCTCCGGATTCTATCTCTCAACATAGGTTGAACTCTCATCGAGTTAACACTCCCCGTAATCTCCTTAAGAAGTGACTCAACTACTTCAATCTGCATCCGAGCGAACTCTTTAATGAGTTGCTTCTGTGGAGATATACAACAAGCCAACTCACCCTTCACCTTACGGCTTAGGGCATCAGCTACAACGTTCGCTTTTCCCGGATGATATTGGATAGTGCAATCATAATCTTTCACAAGCTCTAGCCATCTTCTTTGGCGCATATTGTGCTCTTTCTGTGTGAAGATATATTGCAAACTCTTGTGATCAGTGAATATTTCACACTGTCCACCATAGAGATAATGCCTCCAAATCTTGAGTGCATGCACTACTGCTGGCAATTCTAGATCATGAGTTGGGTAGTTCTGCTCATGTGGCTTCAGTTGTCGTGAAGCATATGCAACAACTTGACCATCTTGCATAAGTACACATCCAAGACCCTGCTTTGAAGCATCACTATAAATAGTGAAACCTCTAGTAGGATCAGGAATAATCAGTACTGGAGTCGTTGTAAGCTTCTTCTTAAGCTTTTGAAAACTCTCTTCACAACGATTTGTCCACTCAAACTTCACAGATTTTCTCGTTAGATTTGTCAAAGGGAGAGCAATCTTTGAAAACCCCTCAATAAATCTATGATAATAACCTGCTAATTCGAGGAAACTACGAACCTCATACGAATTCTTAGGCACTGACCAGTTCTGAACTGCAACAATCTTGGTCGGATCAATTTCTATGCCTCTTTCCGTGATAATATGGCCTAAAAACGCCACTTTCTTCAGCCAAAACTCACACTTAGAGAACTTGGCATATAGTTTCTCTCGTCTAAGGGTACCAAGAACAACCCTCAGATGTTTCTCATGCTCCTCCAGACTCTTGAATAGACCAAAATATCATCAATAAAGACGATATCAAATTGATCTAAATACTGATGGAATACTCGGTTCATTAAATCCATTAACACTGTTGGTGCATTACTTACTCCAAATGGCATAACCACAAACTCGTAATGACCATATCTTGTTCGAAACGCAGTCTTGGCTACGTCAGATTCTTTAATCTTCAGTTGATGATAGCCTGAGCGTAAATCTATCTTTGAAAATACGCAATCTCCTCTCAACTGATTGAACTGATCGAACAAATCATCTATCCTTGGGAGCGAATACTTATTCTTTATCGTTAATCGATTCAAATCCCGATAATCGATACACATTCTCATGGATCCGTCTTTCTTCTTGACGAATAAAACAGGTGCTCCCCAAGGCGAAACACTTGGTCTGATGAAACCAAGTTTCAACAAATCCTGGATTTGAGTCTTCAACTCTTGCAACTCCTTCGGTGCCATTCTATATGGTGCCTCTGACACTGGTGATGCTCCTGGAACCAGGTCAATTGTGAAATCCACTTGTCTATTGGGTGGTCCTCCTGGTAATTGATTCGGAAACACATCCACAAACTCACGAACAATTGGAATATCATGAGGTGTCTGTGCTTTCGAATCATCTTCGACCATACTTACCAGGTAACCTTGGCAATCTACCTTTTGTAGAATCCTTCTCGCCTTTGACATAGCGATTACTCGTGGTAGGGTTCTTATCTTTGAACCATAGAAAGTAATTTGATTATCTTTTGGAAGATAATGAATTACCTCTTTCTCATGGCAACGAATATCAGCACGATATTTTGTTAACCAATCCATACCAAGCACGATATTTTGATTATCGAAATGAGATCGAAGTCTCTCATTTCGATAACATACGCCTCTAATGCCAAGATTTTTCCTCCTATATTAACACTAAGGTTCTCCACCTTAGAGCTTGTCTCTATTTTCCTTTCTGAGGCTAAACTTACCTCAAGAGGGTCAACAGTGTTAATAAGGTTAACTCCAATTGCGTCTATACATCTCTTTGACACAAATGAATGTGTTGCTCCGGTATCGAAAAGTGCAAATATAGGCATATCATTTAAAATCATCCCAGACATGGTAACTGGGTTCTGCTCGGCTTCAGCTTGATTAATAGCATAGACTTGAGCATGTTGTCCTTGAAGCTGCTGCGGCTGTCTATCTGGAGAGTTCTTCATGCCATGACTAGGCTTCCTACAATAGTAGCATACATTTTGTCCAGCTAGACATTCTCCTCTGTGATAACGTCCACAAGTAACACAGGCTAGAACCTGTTCACCTTGTTGTTTCTTTGATTTTTGCGGTCATTCTTGTGACCTTTCCACTTTCTCTTGGTCTTCCCATTCTTTTCTTGTTGAACAGGTGCCAACTGAGCTGGTGATTGTGCCGGGAACGGTGCTAATGCCTTCACATAGACTTGATCATCTCCCCTTCTAAGACTAGCCTCAATCTCATGAGCCTTGGCCACAATATCAACATAAGTCTGAATATTATGTCTGGCTACATGATGACGGATCGAGGGTAGCAAGCCATCTCGAAAATGTCTTGCCTTCTTTGCCTCTGTGTCCATTAGATTGGTAACAAAGGATCCTAAACGAGTAAAATCTCGTTCATATTCATCTACTGAGCGACTACCTTGGACTAACGCCAAAAATTTACGTTCCATTTCAGCCTTATAGTAGTCAGGGTAATACTTTTCCTTTAGCATCTCTTTGAACTGGGCCCAAGTGAGATTCTCTTTCTCACCAAGACGCATGCTCCAGTAAGAGTTCCACCAGAGACTGGCATCTCCAGTCATTTGCAACTGAGCACAGAGAATGCGATGTTTCTTTGAGCACTCAGTAATCTTAAAGATTGACTCCAGACCTTGGATCCATTCGTCCACAAGACGAGGATCTCCTTGTCCAGAAAACTTTTCAGCATTGTAGCCCCGAAGCGGGGCTACTACTTCTGCCGATGTCATCTCTCTATGATTCACTCGGCGTGCCATCTGGATTTTTAATCCCATAATAGACTTTAGCACCATTAGAAATGAAATGCTAATTTCTACATAAGCCATTACTTCTAGACGAGTTGCTAATTAACTCGATAATCTAGAGTTCTGAAATCTGATAGGAAGTATATCTGATTTTACTAGGGATCTTTGATTGAGCATCTTTTCTGATTTCTAAAGTTCGGATATCTGAATCCTACTGTAACACCCCACTTTATTTTAAAAGATTTACCAAATTTACTTAATAAAAATCACTATAAACTTTTCGCAAATCTCAATTTAATAAAAACTTAGTGGGCGCTACTTATTTCAAAACGAACATCAATACTCAATCAACCTTCAATACTTAGTCAACTATCAATAATCAATACTCAATAATAAACCTCAATACTCATTTCTGCGATCCAATAATCATAATAGCTGGGGAAATACATTCTCTATCAATAATCCAGTACTCATTATTCGAATAGCATAAATAACAATAAACATTTCAGACGCGCCCACGATGGCCGTCAATATCCAAAGAGACACGCCTCTCGGCGAAGACGAATCAAATGACGCCACGTAGAAAGGCTCTGAAATGGCACGACTTTTCACGACCGACAAGAAGCGTAACAGGCACGACGCATTGAATGGCCCATCGCTTCAAATCAGAGGGAGATACAGACAACGATAAACGGAAAAACCTCGCCAAGTTAAACTCACATACCGGGCTCACACGTCGCCGAGCTACGACCAAAATAAGTGAACTCGGGCGCATTCGAAAAGACGACCTCACAGGAGCTACCGAAGGCACCCCCTCCGAGCTCGGGGGTCTGTATGTTGACATCCGAGTTCACCACAAAAGGAGCCGGACATACGACAACTCCTAAAAGCCGAACCGGTTCGGAAACCCGAGCTGGCTAATCCACCAGCTCGAAAGTGCCGAACTAAACTCCGAATTCGGTTGACCCTGACATCTCTGAGGGTTCGTCCACGAGCCTGGCGTTTGGGACATCCAAACACCGGCGCCGACCTGGCGGGTGACGGGCTGGAGAAAGGCTCCCCGGGGTCGGAAGAATGAAACGGGATCGAGAGCCGGCCTGAGGTTCCAGGACGGCCTCACCAGAGACTGAGGTCGAGCCCGATAATAATATAATACATGCCACTTGGAGAACAATCATTGGGGATTGGACAGGGTGCCGTAGCCTGCAGGCCTATATCCACTAGCCAAGACATAAAGCCTGCCAGCATTAAATGACCTCCAGGTGTGCATTGAATGCCTGCCAGGCAATGATGAGGAAAACCTCAAATCGCATTTAATGCCTGTCAGAAAGATGCCGAACTGTTCTGCCAGGGCACTGTACGACAAGACCGGTGAACAGTACCTGAACAGTGTCACATTTAAGGCCACTATAAATAGCAGTTTTCTTGACTCTCTACATTTTCTCTCTCTAAACTTGTAAGGAATTTGTGTAAGAATTTGTAAGTATATCGCAAGTGCCAACCTCGTACGAGAGGCCGACCTCGTGATCATCTAATAAAATCATAATTAAATCATATTCCTTTGTTCTTTTCCCATTATCTTTTTATCATTTGTCTTTTTAACCGTTGACCGGAAACGTCCGTCAACAGTTTGGCGCTAGAAGGAGGGCACCATAAGTTACTTGGTGTCAATTTTTCGATCTTGTGGAACTCCACCTAACATCCATCGTTTTCCCACTTTCCATTTCTGAAAACTGCTCAAGATGCCTTCATCAGGCCACAATGAGTCTACTCAGCAGTCCGGCGCCCAGTCTCGTCGACGGAACGGCAGAGAGACCTCCCGCCGCGCTCAGCAGGGGCCCATAGTCCCTGTCCCTCCAGTCCCGACCTTCGCGGAGGCCATGCAGCACCCCGACGTCCTCAAGGCTTTCGAAGGGGTCTTCGCAAAGGCGCTCGCCAGCCAGACGACCGGGGGAAACACCGTGGCACCCACGGAAAATCCCGACAACACTCTGCTGCAGACCCCCGACAAGGCAGCCGAGGGGAAAAAGAAGAGCCCGGCGAAGTCCAAAACCACGGCTCAGTCACCCAACCTTGAGGCCCGGAACCGCCATGACAAAAATACCAGGCCGAAGCCCACCGAGCTGACGGGTGAGAGCCGTCTGGAGCACAGCCTCCAAATCGTTCGTCGTTCCGTTTACCAACGCCTAGGCAACAAAAGTCAAGTCAATCGTGATCTTAGGGAGGTCATCGAGCGAGGAAAAGCTGTAGGACGCGACACCGACGAGGTCGCCCCTCAAGCAAAATATTGCCGAGCTTGAGGGGCGGCACCCCGCCGGGAGCGAGTTGTCACTCCCTCCCTACCGACAACTGACCCCTCAGGTCACGGACCACGTCTCACCACTCTCCCCTGACATTCTGCGAGCACCTGCGCCGAAGAAGATCCAGCTTCCGCAGCTCGGTCTTTGTGACGGGAGCTCGGACCCGGACTCCCACCTCGGCCTCTACACCTCGTGGATGGACCTACAAGGTGCCACAGACGCCCTGCGCTGCCGCATGTTCTCCCTGACACTGGGACCAAAGGCGCAGAGGTGGTACCATTCTCTTTATCCCCACTCCATTTCCACCTTCGGGCAGCTCAGGTCGGCCTTCCGACCCCACTTCATCGGATCTCAGATCAACCTCGCCCCCAAAGAATCCATTTCCAACATCGTCCAAGGCGAGGACGAGAGCCTGAAGGACTACATCACTCGGTTTAACGACCGAGTCCAGAACATGGAGCGATGCCAACCGGACGCACTGTTGATCACCGCTCAGGGCGGACTGAGACCGAAAACCCTGTTCAGGTGGTCCCTGTGCCAGAACAAACCAACTACCTACCAGGAATTCCTCTCCCGAGCCCAAGACTACATCATGGCGGAGGAGTCCTCGTCGATCCCCACGTTCGACGCCGCGCCGGCGGAAGGCAAGGCGAAGGAAGAAATGTCCGAGAAGCTGAGCAAGTCGTCGACGAAGTCCGAGCCCTGCGAAGACAAAAGGCCGAAGAATTGAAGAAAAGCTACCAAAGCGTCTTTTTGGTGGGGGCAGCCGCGATCTATGAGGAAATCAAGGCGAAGGGGCTGCTGCCAGACCCGAAGCCAATATTCACCGACAAGGACAAGGTGGAAAAATCCCGGTACTGCACCTACCACAAGGCGCATGGGCACAACACTGACCAGTGCCGAAACTTGATCTCGGTGCTGCTCAAGCTGATTGATGATCCGCAGCGTAAGAAATTCACGAACTTCGGCGATAAGAGGAAGAAAGGAGGACATTACGAGGAAGACCTCGACAGTGATAAAGACGCCGACGTGAATCCTAGGAGGAAGAAACTCCAGCAGGGCGGCCTCCATGAGATCATGACCTTCCGCCCTGCCAACCATAACGAGGCCGGCACCTCTAGGGACAGAAAGAGAGAGCGGTCCCCGTCCGTCGGGACTTGTCAGACCGATTATCCAACCCGACGCGTCAACACCAGCCGTGGTGAATCCCTCCTTTCCAGGCGGCAGACCCCGGCAGGCATATTACGCCGAGCAGAGGGTGATGCACGCCGACGGTAGGCCGGCGCCGGAGCCAACCCCAAACAAAATCTCCTTTACCGATGAGGATGCCTTCATGTTCGACCACCCCCACTCCGACGCCCTGGTGATCACGACGCCGATCATGGCGATAAAGATCCATCGCATCATGGTCGATACCGGGGCCTACGCGAGCATTCTCTATTACGATACCTTCAAAACGATGGGGATCGACAGGAAAGAAGTGCAGCCCTGCCCCGAGCAGATCCAGGGCTTCAACGGACAAACAACGGCCCCCGTCGGCCAAGTGACGCTGCCAATCCGGTTTGGGGAGAAGGGGCAGCCCACGAAGACGATTCTAGAAACCTTCAAAATCGTGGATTGCCCAAGCGAGTATAACGGCATCCTGGGCAGGACGGCCCTGTACAAGCTGAAGGCTGCCGTCTCCATATTCCACTACTCCCTGAAGTTCCCGATCTCCGACGGAGAGGGTACTCACCGCGGGGACCAAAGGGAGACGCGGGAGTACGTCCTATCCATCCCGCGCACAGAGATAAATGCGGCAGACTCCCTCGCTGAGGTTACAGATACCGAGTTGACACGCGATAGTCCGAGGGGCAACTGCATGCTGGGAAACCAGATAGGTTCGTACCATTTGACCACTTCGAGTGCCGACCTGTCCGACACCGGACTAAAGGCGGAGATGCCCGACCCAGAGGCCAGGCCGGATGGTCCCAACCCGAGGGACGACCGCATGCTGGGAAACCAGATAGGTCTACCCCCCTCGGTTGGGGTCGACGCCGGCCGGACTAAAGAAGAACCTGGGGCCGACCTGGACCTAGATAGGGGGAGAAGGGCAGGCAAAAACCCAATCATCGAAGAAGACGAGCTCGACACCCGGACCCAATACGAGGAGAAACGAGGGACAAAGAGGGTCGAGCCTATGGACGAAGTTGAAATCATCTTCGTCGATGAGGAGACTTGCCAGAAGCAACTCCGGATCGGGAGCAAGCTACCGGAGCCGCTCAAAGCCGAGCTGACCAGGTTCCTCCGAAAAAACGCAGACGTCTTTGCATGGACCCACGAAGACATGGTCGGCATCGACCCGCGGGTCGCCTGCCACCGGCTGCAGGTCGACCCCACGGTCAAGCCGGTCGTGCAAGAACGAAGAAAGCTTAGCCCACCGACAGCAAGCCTTGGAAGAAGAGGTGACCAAGCTCAAGGATAACGAATATATCCGTGAAGTCTGGTACCCAACCTGGGTAGCCAACCCAGTACTTGTGAAGAAGAGCAGTGGAGCATGGCGCCTGTGCATCGATTTCTCTGATTTGAACAAGGCATGCCCCAAAGACAGCTACCCTCTCCCCCACATCGATTACATGGTCGACGCCACCTCAGGGCACGAGCTGATGAGTTTCATGGATGCGTACTTCGGCTACAACCAAATCCCCATGCACCCGGACGATGAAGAACACACCTCCTTCTACTCGGCGCGCGGGCTGTATTGCTACACGATGATGCCGTTTGGTCTGAAGAACGTCGGGGCCACCTACCAACGCTTAGTGAATAAGATGTTTGCTAGTCTGATAGGTGTGTGTATGGAAGTGTATGTAGATGACATGTTGGTCAAATCCGTGTACGCATCCGACCATGTAAACGATCTCAATAAAATGTTTTCTATTTTGCGTGATTATTCGATGAAGTTAAACCCGAAGAAATGCACTTTTGGCGTCGGTTCGGGAAAATTCTTGGGATACATAGTCAGTCAGTGTGGCATCGACGCAAACCCCGAGAAGATCAAGGCGGTGCAAGACCTTCGACCGCCGACATCGATCAAAGGGGTTCAGAGCCTGACTGGCAAACTTGCCGCCCTGAGCAGGTTCATCTCGAAGTCCACCGACCGCTACAAACCTTTCTTCGATGCCATCAAGAAAAACGACAAGTTCGAGTGGACGCCGGACTGCCAAAGAGCATTGGAGGCTATCAAGGAGACCCTCAGCCAGGCTCCGACAATGCAGACGCCCCGCCCGGGCGAGATGCTTTATCTGTACCTGGGAATTTCCGAAGTGGCTGTAAGCGCCGCCCTGATCCGGGAAGAGGACTCGAGCCAATTCCCGATCTACTATGTGAGCAAGGCATTTCACGATGCCGAGCTGCGGTACCCGCCCATGGAGAACTAAACCCTGAATTCGGTTGACCCCGACATCTCCGAGGGTTCATCCACGAGCCCGGCGTTTGCGACATCCAAACACCGGCGCCGAACTGGCGGGTGACGGGCTGGAGAAAGGCTCCCAGGGTCGGAAGAACGAAACGGGATCAGGAGCCGGCCTGAGGTTCCAGGACGGCCTCACCAAAGACTGAGGTCGAGCCCATAATAATATAATGCATGCCACTTGGAAAACAATCATTGGGGATTGGACAGGGCGCCGTAGCCTGCAGGCCTATATCCACTAGCCAAGACATAAAGCCTGCTAGCATTAAATGACCTCCAAGTGTGCATTAAATGCCTGCCAGGCAATGATGAGGAAAACCTCAAATTGCATTTAATGCCTGTCAGAAAGACGTCGAACTGCTCTGCTAGGGCACTGTACGACAAGACCGGTGAACAGTACCTGAACAGTGTCACATTTAAGGCCACTATAAATAGCAATCCATCTCATTTATTTCGGGGTTGTTGAATCTCAACTGTCTTGACTCTCTACATTTTCTCTCTCTAAACCTGTAAGGAATTTGTGTAAGAATTTGTAAGTATATCGCAAGTGCCGACCTCGTACGAGAGGCCGACCTCGTGATCATCTTATAAAATCATAATTAAATCATATTCCTTTGTTTTTTTCCCATTATCTTTTTATCATTTGTCTTTTTAACCGTTGACCGGAAACGCCCGTCAACAGGGGACAACCGTACTGATGGCTATCGATAGGCTACATGTTCACATGCATACATAGATCACACAGGTTTAACACATTCAATAAAACTAAGTACATATGCACAGTTTATTTTAGAATAACAACCCACCTAGATTCGGACTGGTGACAGCAATTCAGAATCGACGTAGGTTGAGGCTTGACTCATCAAACACCTAAATTATGTCAAGATCCTACAATCAATATCTCGACTTAATCAGAAAAGACAAAACAGACCTAGTCGAACTTGTTTCGACTAAGTAGTTCGTGAAGTCCTGTGGACGTTGGAACACTAAGACTCGGCACTATACTCGACCAAACCACATATGGGAGTTCACATAAATCCATCTAAGGATTGACCAAGTCAAACTCACTTTAAAACGAAAAGCAAGTCGATTCCCGATTTTAAATTTCAAAATCATATTTGAAAATATTAATCATTAATCACATGAAAATGAATGGTCAGGCTACCCTATGACTTAAGCTCTGAAATTTTACCCAAAATTGCATCACCTAGTAATTAGAAAAACCACAAAATTTCAGCTTTAAACTCAAAGCACATAAATTTATAAAATTCCTATAAGAAATCAACAAAAACGCACATGAATTAATACCTGAACCTAGTGGATAAATCAGGGCATGAAAAATTAACCTCACAAGCTACAACATAATATAGACAACATGTAAAAATCACAGCCCTGGATATTAACTGTGCTAATTTTAAAAATTCTGAAAAAATTCCGTAGTTATCGAATTTAAATAAAAACAGAATTAAAATGGACTCCAAAAATTTTCATCATTTAACAGCATGCATATACCCAAAAAATAAGCATCTCAGTCAAGTTTCGGAATTGTTCAATAAAGAACCGATTTTTAGTAATTCATACAACTTTCAGCAGAAACAGAAAACAAATCATTAATATATCAAATTCAGCCCAAAAATTCTAAAAACCAAAAACAGCATATGTATATATATGAGGCACAACATATTAAAATTTCAGCTCATTTGAATCACAAACCAATTTATTAAGCATTAAACAATATTCTAACCAGAATTCACTTTAATTATTAAAAATAGCTACAGACCTCTAAAAATTACGAATTTTTTACACAAGGCCGACAATGTACAGATAATATATCCCTCAGAATATCAAGTCATTCCGAGTAGTGTGCAATTTTTAAAAATTCAAACATCAAAACAGCGACATAAATGCTCGACAACTTAACGATTAATTCATAACACGAAATTTCTCGTCCGAGGCCTTCTCGTAAGACCAAGCACTCGACTTTGTTCTATGATCAACTGACTTACACGACTTTCGAGGTCTCGCTCGATTCTTTTAAAAATCGAAGAGATCTCGAACATATAAACTTCACATAAAATCATCTCATATCGAACGCATATATCGAAATTGTAATCACATGACTTATACGAATTCACAAATCATCATATAACACATAGATTCGTAATTTTATGTGAACACGAAAGGCACCCCGAACACAACGATAATTACGTAAAATAAACGGGATGTCGAGACTCGATACCGTTCTCGGGAAACGAGCGAGAAGGGTTCGAACGGGCTCGACGGTGAACTTCGTCCCGCGAAGGAAGGGCAGCGGCTCGGAAGAGGGTCATCGCTGCTGTTGGTCTCGGCCGAATGTCGCTCGTCGAGCTGCTGAATGGATGTAGGGTTGCCGCTGGATTGCTACTTGAACGGAACAGGAGCTCACGGCGCGGCAGAGGGCCTGTTCGCGGTGCGGCAGAGCTGCTGAGAGGGCGTCACGGCGTGGCGGAGATCCTGCGGTGGTGACACGGCGCGGCAGAGCAACTGGTCGTGGCGCGTCGGTGAGGAGGTCGTCGGAAGATCACGACAGAGGGAGGGTCTCGTCGTCTGGCTCGCGGGCTGCTCGAAGGATGAACAACAATCACCAGAAAAACATGAGCAGAGGGTCGCCAGAGTTCGTCGCAGGTTGCTGTGCATGGCGGCAGCGAGGATGGCGTCTCACAAACTGAGTGGCGAGATGATGGCGAGAATGACGACGGACTGATGGGTTTACAGCGATTGGCGGCTGAGATTAAGATGGATGATGATGACGATCAGGAATTATGGAGGAGATGAAGGCGATATGATGGTGACGGACAGATTTCTCGAGCGAAAGATTGCTCTGATCAAAACGCGATCGCGAAAGAAAGAAAAATACACTACAAGAAATCTGCGAAAAAATGACGACAAAAAGCGTCACCAAAGTGTATTTTTTCGTCACTTTTGGTATTTGGTGACGATTTTCTGGCGTCACACAAGCGTCACTTTAAGTGCGTGGTATTTCGTCAAAATGATGCTCCAGTGTCGTCACTATTTGGTTATATTTTCGGTGACAATAACTTCAGGCGTCACCATAGAAAAGTATGTATCGTGACGACTAAATCGTCGTTATATGTGTCTCCAAAATCGTGGGGTTATATTGTATTTCGTCACTAATGGTGCACCTTTTAGAGACGAAAGTTGTGTTCGTCACTTTACGGACATACTTAGCATGACGCATATTGTCGTCAACGTATGTGTATTTTATTCGTCGCATTAGCTTGTTGTTTCGTCACTAATTGTGCACCCTTCCACGACGATTGAGTTTCGTCATCTTCTTAAAATACACAACATGACGAATATTGGCGTCATCGAATGTGTATTTTATTCGTCTCAATAGATTGCATTTTCGTCACTGATTGTGTACCTTCTCCGATGAATAACGTTCGTCATCTTATTAAAATACATAACATGATGATTTGTTTTGTCATTATTTGTGTATGATTACACGACAATTATTACTTCGTCACCGTATTATGTTACTTATCCTGACGAATATTGTCGTAATATTATTATACGCATCGTCATGATTAAATGATATTGACGTTTTACTCGTCGTCACCATTTTAAATTTTTAAAGACCACGTTTAATTCGTCACTACAGGATTACGGATTTCGTCATTTAATACTATACTTATAAATGACACATTTACACTTCATCACCAAAGCATTAACATTTAGCGACAAATCTAATTTGTAATTAATTGAATAGCAAATGCGACAAAGCATTTCGTCATATTAAATGTTTTTATTGGAGACGATTTATGTTTAGTCATTAAAGTCAGTTATATTGTGACAAAATTATTCGTCTTACTATTGACCACATTAGAGACGACTTAATTATCGTCATTTTAAAGTATTTGTTTGTGACGACATTTTTTGTCAAGTTAGAGATACAAATAGTTACGAATTTCATAATCATAAATGGAATATTATTAATGACAAATATATATATTACGAAATCATTGTTACTACAACTTTCCACAAGATGACACCCAAATTGAAATAATGCAATATTCATTATGCAAATTAATAGCAAAAAGTAGATACTTTTACAAAGTTTATTGCATAAAAGTAAAATATCAATGTTAAATACCATTAATTCTAATAAAATATTATAAATAACCTAAAAAATACCAATGCTAAAAAATCTTTATTCTCTAAACCTCCACGGACTAAACAAGCCCTTGAGAACTGTTAAAGTTTCACCTGCAAAAGAAAAAAAAAATTGAAGCCTAAAGAACACACCTCCACTAAAAAAAATGGATATAACTCATTAATATGATTTCAAGCACAACATAATTTCAGATTATGTTAACAATTACACAACATACTTTAAAAATATATAAACTAATCCACACATCCTGTATAATAGCACACTTCATGATTTAGTAAAATATTTAAAGATTCAACAAATGCCTATATCAATCTTCATGATTCAACACAACATACTTCAAGAATTATTCACCACAGCATGCATCAAGATTCAAGAATTTATAAAAGAATACATCATACATGCATCCTATTACACATCATACTTCAAGGATCATTACACAGTATTTTCAATCATCACTTTCAAAACACTTCATCGATTTTCAAATTTCTTCAATTATGAATTCAAGAATACTTCATCAAATTTGATACAATGTCAGCATATATAGTTCATCAAACTTTCAACATATTTCATGATAATTCAAGAATGTATAATTACGACTTCATTCAACAAATTTTCCATTTAGATATACAAAATATAAAGATTCGGTTTCAGTATACTTACGTTTGTGAATTCATAGTTATTCCATGAGCCATCATTAGCTGCATCAGCTTGTTGAGATTTTCACCCTGCTGGCCAACTTGGCTTCGTAAATCATTCACCTCATCTACATAGTCAGACACTTTTGTTTTTAGACTGCTCACTTCAGTCTCGGACCCTTGTAGCTTTTACTGTGTCTGAAGAAGATCCTTGTGAACTTGCTGTGAAGCTACGTCAAAGGCTCTGATGCGTTTACTTGGCGGTTTTGGACCATACCCAATTCCTTTAGCATAACCTGTTCCATGCCCAAGGACCTCGAAGACAATTTCTTCTGAGCTCTTTAAGGTGCCTTTCCCTTCATACTTTTCTTGTGTTTTTTTCATATAATCCTATTAAAACATGTAAAATAAAATATATATTAATGAAAACTATGCAAATATAAAATTTTTAAGAATAGCACCGGTATATAATTACCCAATTCTGCTCAGCTTCTGTGGATGACCACCCTTTCTTTTCTGAAAAATGCGTGCGTTTATACAACTCAATGCAATCACATGGATCTCCATTTAGCTCTTTCTCAGACTGACAACAGTGTTTCCATGAAATTTGAACACTTGTTATTTTACAAATAAAAATTATAGACTAGTTTGATATATTATATGGTTATACATTATTTAATTTGAAAACAAAGTGTCAGATAACTTACAATCTCATTTCGCGGAACTGTAAATGGTTTTCTTCCAGAGATATGTGGGGCTCGCAACATTTTCCTATTTCCCCCATTCACATAACTTATGCGCTGCAATAATGAAATAACTCATATGATGGCATACCAAATTATTTCTTCCTTTATTTTAATTGATAAAGGACATATTACCTTATAATGTGCACTCGCAAAATGGTCACACAACTGTTCCCAAGTTTCCTGACTCGGCCAAAAGGCTGGTTTGTTTGCCTTAGCCTCTTGAGTGGAAGCAAACTTCTTATAATGCATATGCAACTTGTACCTTTTCTGACGGCTACTACATTTCATCCTTTCAATCAAGCATTGTTTCACTCCAGGGACATCAATATTAACATCTAGATGCATGTAAATAAAAAAAAAACAAAACAAAACAAAACAAAATGGGGTTAAATTGTGATCAAACTCGATTAATCTTTATAAGAATTTATAGAATTACAAACCTGCATATGATCAAAGCTTGGTGTCAAATCCTTTTCCTCATCAATGTCTTTCCACTTTTTGGGAACTGGAAGTACTTCTCGTGTCACTATGCCTATTTGAGTTGAAAGTTTTGCGGACTGCTCACCATTTATCGGTCTTCCTACGAAAGGATCCACATTAATTTTTATTTTATGTCCCGTAGAAGCAAATTTCTTCAATATCCCTTTCCCCATTGTCTGACCATGACTTCTTTTCTTTGAAGATGAACCTGAACCTGTACATGAACGACAGCATCACGTATATCCAACCCAAAATGAAAACAAAAATATCAATTTCAGCCAAATGATCAATAATGTATACATAAATTAGACATTTGTATCAAGATCATTATGTCATTTTTCATGTCAAGAACTTGAACTTATGATTGATAAATTAAAACTATCTCAACATCTTAAAAAATAGACAAGCAAACACATATTATAACACTTATACTCATACACAACCAGTTCTCTTAATTAAGGATTATCCTACATTCCCACTGTTCTACTCAAACATTTAAAAACAAAGAACTTAGAAGAATCATTGACTGTCTAACAAATTGTAATTATCATGATATTTTCTTCATCTGATTCATTTGGAGCGGGTGACTTCCCATTTGTTTTGCCTTTAGATGGAGTACTGGGTTTTGGTAGTACTCCTTTGATTCCCCTTGCTGGATCTGAATGAACCTGTTTGGACAAAAATCCTGGGGGAACTTGATTCGACTTTGCATTTAATCTCGTATTCTTGTTATGCTTAAGCACAGGAGCCATTTCCTCAATCTACAAAATAAAATAAATTCATAGTATTAGCATTCATATTAAAATTGATGTTATAACTATAAATTAATCACATAAAGTTATTTGCACCATTTCAAATAAAGACACAGATGGACGAGCTGCAAAGAGATCACTTGGAATAGCAACAAGAATATCGAAAGCAAAAGAGAAAGCAGAGGAAATCATTAGGTTGGAGACTATGTTTTTACGACAACACAAATCAAGCATTCAAGAAATAATAAAATCCAGGAGACTACTTCAAAATCATAAAAAACCGAACTCCTATAAAAAATTGAACTCCTATATGTAAAAACCTCTTAAACAACTCAGAATTTACCAAGGCGAAAACAAAAATTCTATGTTGATCTACTAAAAAAATTCAAACTTTAAACATAATGACACCTAGTCCAATTGCTCGATTCACCTCTAACATAGATAATACAGGTATTGAAAACCAGTAAGGTTTATTATTTACAATCCAGATATTAAATAAAAATCCAAAATCATATATAAAGAACATGTATTAAAAATATATAATAAACACTAGTTAAAACTCACAACATTCGAATTCACTTACCAGGCCAAAGTTCAGGGTGATGTACTAATTGTTGATCGAAGACCAAGACCCTCGATTCTCTGTTGTGCATCGTCGGTTTGGATGACGGAGATATAAAGTAATGAAAATTTTGCAGCGGCAAACGAAAATTGTGATGCCCGCCAACCATTTTTTTCACCAAAAATTTAATCTTTATCGCTCCAAAACCCTATTCTGTTTAGGAATGGCGAATCACCCTCAAGTCTCCCAGATTATCGGGTGTTTGAAACGGAAGGAATATTTTTTATCTCTGAAAGGAAGGAAGAAAATTTGTACCGAAAAAAAAAAAGGAAGGAAGAAAAGCTGCCGATACCTCGTGTGTGAGTGTGAGGGAGAAATAGTAAGGAAGGAGATATATTGATAAACATATGTATATTTTTCGGTCCAATAAACATATGTTAATTTTATTTTTTTTTTCATTTATTTCACAAGTTATGAATACATCACATATATATATTTCATATATATTGATAAACTAGTTCCTTACCATGTATTACACGGATACTGGTATTTAACCCTGTGCATATGTACAGAGATTTAAATTAGTATAACCAAAAAATTATGTGTTTGTGTATAATAATAAAATTATAAGTTAACTAATAGTATCACATTTTATAAGATAATGTCATTAGTAAAATGAACATAATATAAGTATTTGTAATTAAATGATTAAATAACTTATTAATTATAGTTATCCACACAAAATCACAGTCAAACTAGTATAATCAAAGTCAATTATAGTATAATCGAAGTCAAACTAGTATAATCGAAGTCAATTCTAGTATAATCGTAGTCAAATCTGTATAATCGAAGTCAATTATACTATAATCGCGTCAAATCTAGTATAATCGAGTCAAATCTGGTAGAATCGAAGTCAAACTAGTATAATCGAAGTCAAACTAGGAGCCATCGAAGTCAATTATACTATAGTCGAGTCAAATCTGTATAATCGAAGTCAATTATAATATAATCGAGTCAAAACTAATATAATCGAAGTCAATTCTAGCATAATCGAAGTCAAACTAGTATAATTGACTTCGATTATACTATATTTGACTCGATTATACTAGATATGACTCGACTATAGTATAACTGACTTTGATTATTTAGATTTGACTACAGTTATACTAGATTTGTCTCGATTATACTAGATTTGACTCGATTATACTAGCTTGTCGTGATTATAGTATAATTGACTTCGATTATACTATATTTGACTCGATTATACTAGATTTGAATCGACTATAGTATAGTTGACTCGATTATAGTATAATTGACTTCGATTATACTAACTAGTTTGACTTCGATTATACTATATTTGACTCGGTTATAATAGATCTGACTCGACTATAGTATAATTGAATTCGATTATACAGATTTAACTACATTTATACAAGATTTGACTCGATTATACTAGATTTGACTCGACTATAGTATCATTTGCTTCGATTATTGTAACGCCCCAAAACAGTAATAATATTCAGAACGGTTTCACTGCTCGACTATAAGTGAAATCCGTAAGTTTCAGAAACTTTCGAGTTNTCGAAACCCAGCTCGCACGTTCTTTCGAAAATAAAAACAAAAATTTTACTCTGATTTTTAAAAGCTAGTAGTAAGGCGGGGTGTGACAATTATACTAGTTTTGGCTCGACTATAGTATAATTGAATTCGATTATACTAGTTTGACTTCGATTATACTAGTTTGACTTTTATTATACCAGATTTGACTCGATTATACTAGATTCTACTCGATTATAATAGATTTGAATTCGATTATAGTATAATTATTATTTTTATTTTGTCGGAAATATTTTATTTATTAGAAAAACGTCTTCCAAAAAGATGTCCGTTTGATTTTTGGCCACACATTTTTTTTTCTTTACTCTTGTCCACTTATTATTATTATTTTTAATTAAACAACCCACCCCCAAAAAAAGCTCATAATTATGCAACCAAAACATCAAAATATCCACTCAAATTGACGACCTGCTATCGAATTCCAAGGCAACGAGCAATCCTCTTTTTCAAACTCAACTCTCGATTTCTAGGTACTCTCGATTTTTAATCGTATAGGTAACTCGTTCAAATTTAAATCTAGGTTTGAATGTTATTGTTATATGGTAGAACCTCGATTTTTTTTCGTGTTTAGATATTGTATTTTGGGAACTTGAGAAATCTGGCTAGGGTTCTTCAGTATCGATTTTTTTTTTTTGTATTACTCATTTGTGGATGAATGTTTGTGTTGGATGTTTTAATTTGAGTTTTAATTTCGAAATGTATGTGTTGACCTTGAGTATGTTGGAACTTTTACTTGGTAAGAAATCTGTGTGATGTTAGTTAATGGTTCATTTTCATTCGTTCATTGTGGGTAATGAGCATTGTTATGAATTTACTACTCTCTTATGTTGAATTATAATTCTTCAAATTTCTGATGGAAAAGCCGAATAAGTCTTGCTGATTTGACTTAAATCTCTTCTTTGAGTATGAGTCAGACCTTTTGCAGTTGCTATGTTGGAGATGTTGTCTCAACTTGTATCTAGATTTGATGATTGTATCGTACTAGCTTCTTCTTGTTCTTCTTTTCCTAGTTATGATCTACCCTTGATGGCTTTAGAGGGTGAACAGTCTCATATCCTGAGTAGCTTTAGCCTGTGATGTGTTGTTGCATTTTCAGGTTGTGGGTGTTTAACCAGTTGGTCACCTACCTTTATGAGTTGAATATAATTTGTTCGTTTGGAGAAAAAAAAGAGTAGGATATATAATAGTGTGATTCACTGAATGCGTGTTAACGAATCTGTCTCAAGATGAATTCTTTTAGTAATTTGCACTTTGTTGAATTATGCATAGGTACAATCTGATGGCTGGCCTACTATCAAAATTCGTTAAAATTATGTTTGATGCACAACAACCCAACCTGGTGAGCTCATATTCTTTTTTTTTGTTTTTTATACAAATTTTAATAACCCACTCTTACATTTATCCACGAGTAATACACATATCTAACGAAACAATGTTTTACTTCAATTTTTTAAGCGAATACCCCCCCTGTTGCAAAGTGAATACCAACGTTTTGTACCGCATCGTTGCGTTCTAAAAACTGTTGAAGGACATACCTATCATGTAACAATGAGTCAGATAGGTGAATACATATTCTTGGCGGAGGGATGGGTTGATTTTGCTAGGTTCGAAGATATCCGCACTGGGTACATCTTGGTTTTCGACCGAAAAAGCTTATTTGAATTTAAAGTTTGGGTGCATACTGAGACTGCCCTTGCAAGGGAACCTCACTACCTCTTTAAATTGGACATTGCACGATCTCACATTGAACGCGCACGACTGGTAAGCATTAATACAAGCTCAGAGTATTATCCACATACAGTAGATAATTATTTTTTAAAGCGCAAGTTGTTTTTCTTATTCAGCCAATCCCAATGGATTTCTGGAGGACTCGTATCGGAGGGAATTACAATAACTACAATAAAGCCATCATACTAATTTCTGGTGCTAGATATGAGGCTGACATTATTCATGGACATGGGAAAAAGCTTATGCAAAATGGCACAATGAGAGCCTTTGTGGACAACAATGGACTTGAAGAAGGATCTGTGGCCATATTCAGGCTCATCCCCAAAGATTTGATAACTTTCAGTGTTATTATGAAATGACTGGTGCAATGGATGTTTTGAACTACTTTTGTTAGGATCTAATACTAATGTTTAATATGGACAACGAGGTGTCGTTGTATTTGACTATTTTGCTTATGTTTGTGTTTGAAGTTTTGGTGTGAACATGGGATCAAAGTCATTGTAATTTATTAGAATTGTTGAACCGTTTGTTTCATCTACGGTGTTGGTACTTTTATCTTCAAAATGACAATGCGTATTTGTACTTATTTTTGGGCCGTCTTAGTTTCATGTCTGGTTAACGTTTTATTTTATAGCAATTCAAGCGCATGAGTAGTGTTCTCTGTGTCATATCATTGGAATAGTGTCTTTGCCATACGTTTAAAGGTGTTATAAGACATATTGTTTCGAGAGTGAGGATTGATTTGATTGGGTGATGGCTGATGAATGTTTGTTTAGATGGCCTAATTTTTTTATTTTTATTTTTATTTCTCTTGTTTTTGAAGGGTATTCCGAGAATGAATGTGTTTTGTAATGTGTTTATGAACTGTGGTGTGTCATTTTATAATTTGGCGGTAAAATACGATTCTACAAGGATTTTTTACTACTTGCGAGGTTTTTATCATTTTGTGGTAAAATTTGATATTTGGTGAATATCGACTTGAAATGTCCAAATAGCTTATTGAAAAGGTTAATATAATTTATAGTTTTATTTGATATAATTTAAATTAGTTCGATAAATAAATTAAATTTTAAGTATAAGGATATATATTATTGTTTTGCATTATTTGTATATATAAATAAATAGTAAAATACAATCGGACTTCATAATATCAATTCAAATGCAACACACGAATTAAGAGTAATGGCGATTATGTTAGCAAAATTTACTGATATATGGTAATTAAAAGTACAAAAAAAATAAAATTGAAATATTACAATTATAAGGGTGAATAGGTAATTACATGTCATTGTCAAAGTGATTGTACAAACCCTATTGTACATGTAGTATTACTCAAAGGTATGAGTAACATCTAGTCTTGGTATTAGTATATGTGATTTTATTGAATTTGTATTATAGGTGAGGAGAACTTTTAATTGAGAACCCGACAATCTACATCTATGTGGTTGCGATTGTTCTTAATTTAATCAATATACGTACACATTGGATTAAATGGTATCAGTTTAGAAAAGTTAAGAATTTCATATTTTTCCATAAATGTCAACAGATTATGATTGCAGATTACAGTCAAATCTGTATAATTAAAGTCAATTATACTATAATCGAGTCAAAATTAGTATAATCGAAGTCAATTAGTATAATCGAAGTCAATTATACTATAGTCGAGTCAATTCTAGTATTATCGAGTCAAATCTAGTCTAGTATAATTGTAGTCAAATGTGTAATATTGAAGTCAATTCTAGCATTATCGAGTCAAAACTAATATAATCAAAGTCAATTCTAGCATAATCGAAGTCAATTCATCATCTCACATTCTCACTGGTTCCACCGCAGCCTCCACTCCTCCACGGCTCCACTACAACCCGGCGAGAGTAGGAACTCTTCCGCCTCCTTACAACCAACCTGCTTCTCACAACATCTCGCATCTCGCCACTCCAATTCCCTGTTCTTCGACTCTCGCCACCTACAAATTCCCTGCTCCTCGGCTCTCGCTACCCTACATCAACCGCTCCTTGGCTCTCGACTCCCGACTCAAAGGTTAACATTTTGATTTAGTTTGTGATTTGGTTCTTGCGAATATAAATGAATTTGGTGATTTGGTGAAATATAAATTATTCACTGGTTCTCATGTATATGAATGTATTTTTCGTATGATGTGGTGATAGGGGCATTTTTACTATAGAAGTGGGGCTGTTTTTTTCTGTGTGATTTGTTCCGAGATTATGAACACACTGCTTTGCCCACAGGACACATTGACTGGTTCTTGTTGTAGTTTCTGAAGAATATGCTGCCTTTGTTTTAAGTAATCAGTCTGGAACATGAACTTTGGTTCAAATAATATTTATAAACTAAATTGACAGTTTGTTTATCAACTAAATTGCAGTTGTTCAATAGGTACATCTTAAAATGGATAAGACTTGGATGAGAGAAATCAAGTGGTCTAAGACTTACGTAGATTGCGTAAACAAATTTATGGAATTTGTTTCAACTCACATGGGTCGAGATTGTAATGTTAGGTGCCCGTGCATGCAGTGTCTGAATGTAGCAATGCAAGATCAAAAGACAATGAAATTTCATCTCCTTGAAAAAGGAATTGATCCAAGATATGTTAAGTGGTTTCACCATGGCGAACCATCAAGTTTTAATGATAATGGGAATCAATGTTTTGATGAGGATGACAGAATCGAACCAAATCCAGACGGTGATGGTGTGGAAGAATTGATTGCAGACCTTGCCGAAGAGTACCGGGGGGGAGAAAGCTGATGAAATGTCGGACGGAGTTGGGATTGATACTGGAGGACTACCAGAATATCTTGAGGCACTCTTGATGAATGCCAAAACCGAACTATACCCAGGATGTAAGAAGATGTCAAGAACTTCTTTCATTATACAGTTGCTTCATTTACAAGTTTATAACAAGTTGAGTAATAAAGCTGTGGATATGATATTGAGGCTCTTTAAATCATCACTTCCTGATGGGGAGAAACTTCCAAGTTCATGTTATGAAGCAAAAAAGTTTTTGCGGGATTTGGGTTTAGGTTATGAATGTATCCATGCATGTAAGTATGATTGTGCTTTATTCTGGAAAGGGAATAAAAATCTAGAGTCTTGTCCAGTTTGTGGGACTTCTCGGTGGAAAATTAATGATGGGAAAGGTAAGAAAATACCTCATAAGATTCTAAGGTACTTTCCACTTAAACCAAGACTCCAACGTTTATTCATGTCCCAAAAGACGTCTAAAAAGATGTTATGGCATAAAGAAAAGCGTATTGATGATGATTACATGAGACATCCGGCTGATTCCTTAGCATGAAAAGACTTCGATACTCAATATCCTGATTTTGCCAAAGATCCCAAAAATGTTCGCCTAGCATTAGCATCAGACGGTTTTAATCCCTTTGGCAATTTTAGCACCACTTATAGCATGTGGCCTGTCATTCTTGCCCCTTTAAATTTGCCCCCATGGGATTGCATGAAAGATCCTTTTTTAATGTTGTCTTTGCTGATTCCTGGAAAGAACTCACCAGGAAAAGACATTGATACTTACTTGCAGCCTTTAATGGAAGAGCTAAATGAATTGTGGTTGCATGGGGTACAAACATTTGACGTCTGTTCTAAACAAAATTTCCAACTGCATGCTGCTGTGTTGTGGACAATAAATGATTTTCCGGCATATGGCGATTTATCAGGATGGAGTACGAAAGGTTACTTGGCTTGTCCCGTTTGTAATGAAAACACAGATGCGAGTAGACTGCGGAATAAGCTATGCTATATGGGACATCGTCGTTATCTTCTAAAAGATCATGCTTGGAGAAGAAGCAGACAATTCAATGGGAAAAGAGAACTTGCGGATCCACCAAAGTCAATAACAGGTGATGATGTGTTAAAGCAACTGCAAAAAGTGGATGAAATAAGGCCAGGAAAACATAATAATAAGAAGCAAAAAAGAAAGCCTGAAGAGTTGAACTGGACAAAACGTAGCATATTTTTTAAATTGCCTTATTGGAGTAAGTTGAAATTAAGGCATAATTTAGATGTAATGCATATTGAAAAAAATATTTGTGATAGTATCCTGGGAACGCTGATGAGTATAGAGGGGAAATCAAAGGATACAATCAAGGCAAGGCAAGATTTAGAGGACATGAATATACGAAAAGAGTTGCATTTGATTAAAAGAGGAGATGGGAAATACTTTATGCCGCCGGCTTGCTACGTGATGAAGAAGTCAGAGCGGCGTGAGTTCTGCAACTTCTTAAAGTCTGTTAAATTCCCTGATGGTTACGCCTCGAACATCTCTCGCTGTGTTAGTTCAACTGATCAAAAAATATTTGGGATGAAAAGCCATGATTGTCATGTACTCCTTCAAAGGATACTTCCGATTGGTGTTCGTGGATCTTTAAATAAAGAAATATGCGTTGTGTTGTCGGAGCTTGGACATTTTTTCTAGCGGCTGTGTTGCAAGAAGTTGAAGAAATCTGAACTGAGCAAGATGAACGAGGAAATTTGTTTGATATTATGCAAACTTGAAAAAATATTTCCTCCTGCATTCTTCGATGTGATGCTCCATTTGCCTATCCATTTACCAAATGAAGCCTTACTTGGTGGTCCTGTTCAATTTAGATGGATGTTCCCAATAGAAAGGTAATAATAAAATATATCAATTTTAATTAATAAAGACTATATAATTTGTGTTCTTGAGCTGTGATGAGACATTATGGGAAAAAATCTGGTGGCTAGCTGATCAGTTTGATGCTTATTATTTCACTTTCTCCTCAGTTCTGGTATGATTTATCTTCTTGTTTGGGTACTTTGTTTGTTGGTTTGAGTATCGGTTCTCTTGAGGGTGAGTCATGCGGGCTCCCACGACTTTCTTTGTTGATTGTTGTGTCTGTTCAGTTGAGTGATTGTGCGTGTGAAAATTGTTTAGAGTTGAATAAGTTTATCGTTCTTGGTAAAAAAAAAAAGAAGAGTGTATCAATGTTTTTCCAATAAGTTGGTATTTGATACAGATAAATATGACTATGTTTTGTTTTGTAGATCTTTGGGTGATTTTAAGCAGACGGTGCGTAATAAAGCACATCCAGAAGGATCAATAGCAGAAGCATACATTGTGAAAGAGTCTTTGACCTTTTGCTCTATGTACTTAAGAGGTATTGAAACAAGATTTAATCGAGATGAGCGGAATGCTGATATTTCTTTCAATGATAGTTTGTCAATGTTTGAACAAAAATGTCGCCCTTTTGGTGCATCAAACTTTGTGGAGCTATCAGATGAAGAATTTGATGTCATTCAATGGTTTGTTTTTCAAAATTGCGAGGAGGTTGAGCCATATATCAGGTAAGTACATAATTATAATGTTCTTATGATTTGAGTTATTATATGTAATTTTAACCTCTTATTTTTTATTGTACATAGAAAACACAAGGAAGAGCTTGTTTTAGCTGGTTGTCGAGATATAGAGAAGGAGCATAAATATCACTTTCCTGGATGGTTTAAGAATCATGTGAGTTATATTTGTATGATTTTTATTATACTTTAAAAAAAATACATTGATATATTTATTGAAATTATTTTATGATCATATAGATGGTTGAATTGTATCAGAAAGAGCCCTCACATGTCCATGAATCGTTGTATTCTCTTGCTTGTTCGCCTAATAGATGTATAAGAAAATATACTGGTTGCATTGTTAATGGAGTGAAATATCTGACGATAGAACGTGATGGTCGTCGGCAAACTCAAAACAGTGGTGTTATGGTAGAAGGGAATCACGGTGATGATAGCATTGATTTTTACGGTACTGTATCTGAAATTATTCAGTTGGAATATGTGAGAAACCGCAAAGTGGTTATATTTAAATGTGATTGGTTTGATCTTGGACGGAAAATGACTGGGCTACAAAAGGAAAGAAACATTATTAGTGTTAATGTTGCGGGGAGATGGTATCAAGATGATCCATACATATTTGCTGATCAAGCCAGACAAGTTTTCTATCTCAATGATCCTAAACTCGGAAAAGATTGGCGAGTTGTACAGCCTTTTCAACATCGTCATGTATATGATGTGGATGAGATGGATGAAGAACATGTGACTGGTGACACATTAGTAGCAGATGTTGCATATCAAGAGAATGACATCAGGGGTGATTGTCAAGTTTCTCTTGATGAAGTTGCATCATTAAATAGATACGACGTGGATCAGGAGGATCTGATGGAGTTGATCATTGAAACGTTACCCGAGAAAGAGGCTACAAACATAGAGGACGTCAATGAGAACGATGAGCTTGATGATATAGACTGGTAATTTAATTTATTTTTTTTTACTTTTTTTTTTGTTTTCAAAATTTTAATTGGAAATAAATATGAGTATGATCTGATAGTGCAAAAATGAGAATAGCCGCTTTCTTCATGTACATGCTGATGTTAGCCATTTTCTTTGAATATGATTTGAAATGTATGTTTTATGTTTGAACAGAGGAAGAGGCATAGGAAGAGGCCCATGAGTTCAATGGAAGGGATTTGAAGAACTTTTCAGAACTTTTTAGCTGCTGAGATTTGAAAAAAAATAAATAAATAAATTAATTGATTTTGAAATGTGTTTTCTTGGTTGTTGTTGGGATTTCATTTTAATCTACCACATTTAGGCCATCAAGCCATATGGTCTGGTTTGGTGTCGTTGAACTTTTNAACGCCGATTTTTTTTTTTTTTTTTTTTTTTAATTCTTATGGTTTGTGTAGTTGGGTTAGTTTCGTTTTATGAAACCGATGTTGGGTTCCAATTTGTAGTTTGGATGTTATTTAATCGTAAGCGTAATTTTAAACAGTAATTTTAATTGTAGTTTGGATGTTATTTAATCGTAAGCGTAATTTTAAATAGCCGATTTCATTCAGTTGTATGCTGGTTCTACGCTTTTGAATTTCGTTTAATTGAATCTCTTATCCGTTTTGAAAAAAAAAAAAAAAAAAAAAAAAAAAGCTAAGCAGCAGCACTGGAGGATCCTGAGAAATTGGACCTGTTTCTGTTTTTGAGGATCCTGAAAATGAAAAAACTATTCCAATTGCAGCCGAGGAAGATATATGGGAAAAATATCCGACAAGTAGATATGCAATGCTGTTAAATCGGCTTCAAATCAGCCGAGGAAGATTGCAAAAGTAGATATGCAATGCTGTTTTTGAGATATGTAATGCTGTTTTTGAGGATCCTGAAAATGAAAAAACTATTCCAATTGCAGCCGAGGAAGATATATGGGAAAAATATCCGACAAGTAGATATGCAATGCTGTTAAATCGGCTTCAAATATCCGACAAGTAGATATGCAATTGCAGCAAACCTCAGCCTAACTTCCCACANAAAAAAGAAAAAAAAAAGCTAAAAAAAAGCTAAGCAGCAGCACTGGAGGATCCTGTTTCTCAATTGGACCTGTTTCTGTTTTTGAGGATCCTGAAAATGAAAGAAACTATTCCAATTGCAGCCAAGGAAGATATATAGGAATAATATCCGACAAGTAGATATGCAAACCTCAGCCTAACTTCCCACAGTGCGATACCCAGGATTGGAAACAGATGAAATTAAATTCAGGCTTCAAATCACATACTCCATGAACCACAACACCAGCACAAAGTACAGAGTCCCAACTCAATGCTGTTAAATCATCTTCCATATTAACTTCATTTAGCATTCTTGAACAAAAATGCAACTTTCAGAGTCAAACAAGACAAATAACACACAACCAAAGCACTCAACTATACAAGCACCTTGTAAGAAAAATCCAATATATCATATTCCTTGTACAACCAGAAAGAACAAATGGTAGAGAACATAATTCAGATACAGAGTAGAACTGCTTTAACAATGCTCAACTAATCAATGTTACCTCAACATGAACTTATAGTAATACTTACACTTAATATCTCCACACGCCTCAACCTATCATACCTAATCCTAACCAGCCACACTCCTCAACCTATCATGCCTCATCCTAACCAAATACCATATCCAGGAAAGCAGAGACGTTATGAGGTGGAAATTCGGCTTGTTCCTCTTGAGGCTGAACACATTGTATTCCACGCCGAGCATGTACTCGCTATGCATTATTTTTTAGTTGCGTGATAAAAGGGAAGAGCTTCACAAATCCTGTTGTCAATAAAAAAGGCTAAGAGCGATAGTTTCACCATCCCGACCGAGTACTAACAATCTAGTCAGTTGATCTCAAAGAGCCAACCGACCGAGCACTAACAATCTATAAGTTAGCATGAGCAGCATCAGCATCCTAAATGGCTCAATCGGAAAGAGTTGCAGAAATATGAGCCGGCGAGCTTCTAGGCATGATGATGACTATACCGAGCCTCTGCACCGGCTTGGCTGACGACCGGACCTCCATCGAGAAGTGGCTGTACCACCCCCAGCCTCACCCTCAACCGCCTCGTTGACCTCAAGATAACGCACGATCCCCACCTAAGTCCTCGTCCTCGCCCATGATTTCGAGCACCAATTGGAAAATGATATCGAATTCCAGACTGAATTCTTCTTCCCTCGTGAAATTGATTCAGTTTTTAGGTTGCAATTAGGAGATGAGATCGCCGCCTCCGTCCTCGTCCTCACTGCCTCCGTCCTCGTCCTCGCCGCCCCTGTCCTCGTCCTTAGCGACGATTTCGAATACCAAGTGGCAGATGTTATCAATGGCGGAGGATTGATGCAGTTTTTGGGTTAGATATTGGGAGATTAGATTGAAAATTGAGATTTTGTTGTGGAGATTCTTGGGATTACTGAGGTGAATTTTTGGCTAGGTTTTGCTCAGCGATTTAGGATTGAGGGAGATGAATAGAGAATGAGGTACGGTTTTGGGGTTGTGAGTTGTGACCTCTTTTCATTTGTTTTTTCTTTTTTTTTTTTGGTTTAAATTGGTATTTTTTGGAATCTTAATGACACTTTATTAATTTTATGTTATTAATAAGGCTAATAAGCTATATGGTAGTTGTGTTGTTCATCTTTTTTTTTTTTTTATTGGTGTATTGTTCATCTTCTTCTTCTGAAGTGTTATAGCACGACAGTCCATTCTTCCGTCGAACCAAGGCCGTGAATTTTCTACGAAGCGGCCATTGAATCACGAACTATGGTTCTTCACAAGTACTATAAAATTCGATCGCCTTGGGCAAAAAAATTGATAAATTTAACCGAAGGAAGTTTCAAGAGTCAAGATTACTAAGCATAATTTTAATTATTAAATAATACTAGATATTATGAAAGCCTATTTATAAATTACATAAAATTTTCATTACTATTTACTAAATAATGATAAAATATAATGCATGACAAACATAGTCGTCATAAATTATGTGGCTTTAAGGACGACGGTAAATGGTGGCATGAATAGAGTATTCTTTGGTCACATGGAACTTCGTCATGTTTCGTATGAAGTGACAAATTTTTATGTATTATAATGTTTCGTCACAATAAATAATAATATAGTGACGAATTAATCATAAGCGTCACTGGAAATACCAACAATAGTGACGAAACTGTTTTGTCAAATGGAACTTCGTCATGTTTCGTATGAAATGGGACGAAGTTTTATATATTATAATGTTTCGTCAAATTAACCAAAAATATAGTGACGTATTAGTCGAAAGCATCATTTTAAACATCTACAACAGTGACGACAATGTTTCGTCACATGGAACTTCGTCATTTTCTATACAAATTGTGACGAATGTTTGTGTATAATAATGTTTCGTCACATTAAATAATAAAATAGTGACGGATTAATCCAAAACGTCATTTTAAATACCTACAATAGTGACGACGCTGTTATGTCACACAGAACTTAGTCATTTTGCGTATAAAATGTAACGACTTTTTATGTATTACAATGTTTCGTCACATTAAATAATAATATTGTGACGAACTAATCGAAAGCGTCATTTTAAAGACCTACAACAGTGACGACTCTTTTTTGTCACATGGAAGTTCGTCATTTTTTGTATAAAATGTGACGATTTTTCAAGTATTATAATGTATCGTCACCTTAAATAATAAAATAGTGACGATTTAGTCGTAATCGTCATTGTAAATACGTACAACAGTGACGACTTTTTTTTGGTCACATGGAATTTCGTCATAAATTGTATAAATGTGACGAACTTTTATTTATAAGTGACGTTTGAGAAAAATCGTCGTAAAAAGTTAGATTATGTGACGAAAAAACCATTCTAAGATGACGAATGGAATAGTCGTCACCGTAGTCAATGGTATAATGACGAATTTTAAAAGTCGTCACCGAAAGGCCACATATGGTGACGATTATTTATTCGTCACATGAAATTCGTCACTTTTTCACAGATTTCTTGTAGTGATATGGGGCTGCGGGTTAAAGGTTTCTGATTCTGAGTGTGAAGGAGAAAATACATATACATAATAGGTTTTATGTCTTGCCCAATAAGACACACACACACACTCACGGGTCGGATTGGCTGGGCTCGGGCTTGGGCCGGATTATCGGGCTCGCGGGTTTCGGTTCAATAAAACGCATCGGCTCTCGGGCCCGACTACGTAGAAATAATACAGTTTTCTCGGGCTCGATAAATTTAATTGCACAAATAAATAAACCGGATATATAATATATTTTTATAATACACATAATTAAATATTAAAATAATAATAGTATGAAACCGGGATATTTATGTATATATATATATATATATATATATAATACACACAATAATATTATAATACTAGACATTTAAACACATAATAACAATTAGGCAATTTAGACATTTAATATAAATATTAATAATAATAACATTTATTATAAATAAAAGTAATAATAATAATATTAACAATGATGCAATAATGCTTAAATAATTCCAATATTATTCAAAAACGAACGGGGCATTACACCTACTGAGCATAGACTTAGTAATTTGCTTATATAAAAACTTTCATAAAAACTTTTAACAACACTTACCTGGTTGTCGGCGAGGTGAGTGTGGTGTGGTTGGTTTTCCTGAAACTGCTTTCTGATACTTAAACTTTTAGTATACAGAGCACTTATTCTAGCTCTGATACCACCTGTAACACCCTGCTTATCAGAGTAACTTTTTCGCAACTTTTTTTCGAAAATACTTATAAATCTTTCGAAATCTTTTGCGACGAACTCGGTATGCTACTCAAACTCATCTTCTTGAAAATCCGTTTATCTTTAAACTTTGTCTAATACTTCTTTAGACATAAAGAAAACAGATTTATTCAACTTGCATTTAACTGTACCATATTCATACTTCTGAATGGTAAAAACTTGAAATCTGAAATTTATTAAAATACAAGTTCAAGTCTTAATATGCATAGCGAAAATGCTTAAAAACGTGATTTATTATACAGACATATCAAATCTTTAATGAATGTCCAATGAAATAAGTGCACGACCACCACCACCACATCTTGAGCTCATACCCCCGGCCCGACCATGTTACCTGAAAAACACAATGGGGGTGAGTACTGATCCTCTTGTACCCCGAAATCACCCATACTAAAGTGCACAAAAATAATAGTACAATATCATGATCGTTGGTATATATATCTGGACTGGAAATCTGTTCCAGTAACTAAAATTAATCTTTACTCTTGACCGATATCTGATCGGATACTTGTGCACAATCTGATGGATATTTCTTAAGGCAACTTGGGGCCTCCATCAGACCTTAGGATATACTTGTAAGGCAACTTATAGCCTTCTCATCTCAAGCGTATAAACTTAAACTTTATACATACCTCGGACATGATATCAATATTATACTCAATGTAATACCCAGTCTGGGTCCCCACCTTTCTTCTTTCGAAAAACGTAAGTGTTGTTCTTGGGTAGCTAACTCCTCAAGCTACATAAAATATAAACAAATATACTAAGTACTATGCTCGTATACTCAATAAGATGTTGGGATTCTTAACTCTTACGGATAACTTATCCAAATCTTAGAGATATTCAATAGGCATGCTATTGCCCAAATGAATACTAAAACTCAACTTTACTTGAACTTTTACTCAAGGTCAATTACTTAACCCATATAAATCATGTCTTCAAATCATAGATATTGGCTTATACTCGCATGTCACTTAAATAACTCGAGTGTGAAAATAACTAAATTTCACATTATACTTGATTGAATACTTAAACTCAAAACATGCTTTCGTTTTACCAACATCATATTCATGATTTATAAAACTTTAAACTTATCTTAGACTTACTTGATACTAAAATCTCAACTTAATACTCATACAATTCAACTTTTAATCATAACACTCAAATACGATATATGCGAGACTTAAAACAATCTTTATAAAATTGTATACTCAACATATTAAATTAAAACTTTGTCAAATTGATCATCACTTATATGAGAATATTTCATAATAATCTCACTTTAAAACTTGAACATATAATAAATATGCTTGCATATATATTCATCTTTGCATATATGACATCTAATTATCTTAACTCATTCATTTCTCATCTTTAAATCATGAAATTTAACAGTCATATCCTTAACTCATACTTAGACATGTCATAAAATTTTCATAATTCTAACCTGCATATACATCAAGTTATTAGAATTTAAAGTCACATCTAAAATAGTGAACATAAAATTCAACTTGCATGCTTAATTTTAAAAATCTATAACTCAAACTATACTATGCAAAATAACTTAATTCTTGTTCTTATGTACTCCTCTTTTACATAAAAATTACTCATTTAAATCATAGTTTTCCAGCTTATTCTTATCCTTATAAAAATCTCATTCAAATCGAGCACATATATCATATAATTGATCTTGAAACAACTTTAACTCCTTGTATTCATAGAATCAATTATAAACTCAACTTCTAAATCATGATATATACTCATAAACATCTAAACTCATTATCAAAGCATGAACTTTAGTATGACACTTTATGATAAATAGATTACCTCCTTCTTGCTAGAATCGAAACTTGATTCTTCACTTCACCAAAATTTCTACTACTTATTCTCTCTTATAAACTTATATAACTTTTGGTACTTCTCTTTGGTGTAAAAACTCTGAATTTTAGGCCTCTATTTATAGGCACAAATTCAAGACATGAAGATGGAGTGAAGAAATGAACAAAATAAAGAAATAAAACTTATAAACATCATTAAACATAAACTAGTTAAAGACTAACTTGTATACTTCTCAAATACATAGTTAATCCTCAAAAATGGCCTCTAGTTGAGGTCACAATCGGATTCTCACTAATCAGACCTTACTGTCGGTCACACGACTCGTGTGGCATTTCACACGACTCGTGTGCCTAAGGTCACACGACTCATGTGACTCCACACGACTCGTGTGCCTTATCACACAACTCGTGTGAAAAAACCGAAGCTAACTTTCCTTTTCTTCTCCTCCCACATGACTCGTGTGCCTTCTCACACGACTCATGTGGCTTCTGTTGTGGTTAAAGTCACCAAATACAACAATGACTTCAACCGAATAATAAGCACCAAGTCCAATCAACAACAACAAAGACTACAAGCTATAGCAACCAAATGATGATCAAGCAAGCAATAAAAGGACACAAGCTTTTTAGCGTGGAAAACCCCCAAATTGGGTAAAAACCACGGGACCCGTAGGCCGCTAAAATCATTCACTATATCAATCCGATAATGGGTACAACCGAAATCCTCTCTAGATCAACATACTAGAGGCAAACAACAATCCTCAAGATCACAACACAAGATCTTGGCTAACCACAAGAAACAAATCAACAAAAACACAAAATATGCCCCTTCACGTCACACACAAAACAGACAGCCCAAATGTGTTCAAAATACGATCTCCACCGTTCAAAACGAAGAGTAAGAAGTCATGAACCTGCTGTCAAACTTTGGTGACGATCCAACGGTGCAATCGCCAGGAATCTGCGATTTTCTGGGACTGCACAGTGCAGTTGCGGGAATGAAAAAGGGTAGTATTTGTTCTTGTTTTTTGTTCTCGTATCTGTGCAAAAAAAACCTGATGTTTTTTTTTTTATTATTTTTATTTTATGAAAGGATAATGGGTCTTAGACCCTTATTTAGTCCAAGCCCACCATAATTGGGCCGGACTCAACAAACTCCCCCTCCGGATCAAGTGGTGGGCTCCAACAAGCCCGCTCTTCGCCGACATACTTCAAGCTTCTCTTTCGGCAAAGTCTTCCTCATCATGTCTGCACCATTTTCACTCGTGTGCACTTTCTCTAAGTGTAATTGTTTTGATTCGAGAACGTTTCGAATCCAGTGATACCTCACTTCAATGTGCTTGGACCTCGAATGAAATGACGAGTTCTTAGAGAGGTGGATAGGCTTAGGCTATCACTGAACACAACATACTTCTCCTGGTGTAAGCCCAATTCCTCTAGGAATTTCCTCATCCACAAAGCCTCTGTACAACCTTCTGTAATCGCAATGTACTCGGCTTCTGTGGTAGACAACGCAACACACTTTTGCAGCCTAGACTGCCACGACACGGCTCCCCCTGCAGAAGTCATCAAGAATCCTGAAATGGACTTTCTGGAATCAACATCACCTGTCATATCTGAATCGGTATATCCAACTAGCATAGGATCACCATCACCGAAGCATAAACATGCCCTTGAGGTACCTCTAAGATATCTCAATATCCACTTGACGGCTTCCCAATGTTCTCTTCCCGGATTGGAGAGAAAACGACTGACTACTCCAACAGCATGAGCAATATCGGGCCTGGTGCACACCATGTCTGCCTTGTATTTTTCACTTGTAGGGCATTGCTCCGAATTGAGCTTGAAGTGACCTGCAAGTGAAGAACACACCACCCTTGCCTTGCTCATGTTAAACTTCTCAAGTACCTTCTCGATGTAGTCTTCTTGGGACAACCATAGCCTCATATTTTTCCTATCACGAGAGATCTTCATACCGAGTATCTTTTTCGCCGCTCCTAAGTCTTTCATCGCAAAAGACTTGCTTAACTCTCTCTTCAACTGGGCAATCTTGCTAGTATCATGGCCTATGACCAACATATCGTCAACGTACAAGAGGAGAATAATAAAATCATCATCTGAATACCTCTTGACGAACACACAATGGTCTGACGATGTCCGGCTGTACCCTTGACTCACCATGAAGGAGTCGAATTTCTTGTACCACAGCCGCGGAGCTTGTTTAAGGCCATACAGGCTCTTCTTCAATCTGCACACAAGGTGCTCTTTGCCTTGAACTTGGAATCCCTCGGGCTGCTCCATATAAATTTCTTCTTCCAAGTCACCGTGAAGAAACGCAGTTTTCACATCAAGTTGCTCGATCTCCAGGTTCAATCGCGCCGCTAAACCAAGTGCAACTCGAATCGAGGACATCTTCACCACCAGTGAGAATATCTCTTCAAAGTCGATTCCCTTTTTCTGACCGTACCCCTTCACAACCAATTGTGCCTTGAATCGTGGCTGCGAGCTAGCATTTTTTATCTTCAATCTGTAGACCCATCTATTTTTTAGCGCTTTCTTGCCTTTCGGTAACTTCACCAAGTCATAAGTGTGGTTCTCGTGAAGAGACTTCATCTCTTCTTCCATGGCTTTCAACCACTGCTTCATCTCGTCGACTGAGGTCGCCTCTTGGTAAGTTTCTGGCTCTCCGGCATCGGTGATCATCACATAGTCATTTGAGGAGTATCTCGTAGACGGACGCCGCTCTCGACTGGATCTCCTCAAAATAGGTTCTTCTGGTGGTTCTTGAACCCCTTCTTCAACTTCATCAGTTGGCTCAACGTCATCAACTGTGGGGACATCACCAGTTGCATGACCAATATCAATCTCTGGTGCCGCTCCCCCTTGATCAGGATACACAGTAGGTATAGGGACTGGATCTAAATCAACCAGATCATCGTTGTACTTCTCTGTCGTCTGGGCTTTATCGATGTCTTTTATACTCTGGTCTTCTACGAACACCGCATCTCGACTTCTTATAGGCTTTTTCTGCACTGGGTCATAGAATCTGTATCCAAACCATCAAGACCATAACCGATGAACACACATGGCCTTGTTTTCATATCGAGCTTCGACCTCTCATCTTTCAGAATATGAACAAAGGCCTTGCATCTAAAAACACGCAAGTGATCATATGAAACTTCCTTTCCCGACCACATCGTGTCTGGAACCTCGAAATTCAATGGAACACATGGAGTAAGATTCAAAACATGCACCACTGTACTTAAGGCTTCACCCCAGGATGACCTCGGTAACTGTGACTGCGAAAGCAAACATCTCACCCTCTCAACTAGTGTCCGATTCGTCCTCTCAGCTAACCCATTCAACTGACGAGTCTTTGGAGGTGTCTTTTGGTGTCGAATACCCTGCTGCCTACAGTATTCATCAAACGGGCCGCAGTATTCACCTCCATTATCTGTTCGGATGCACTTAAGCTTCACACCTGTTTCTCGTTCCACACGAGCATGAAACTGCTTGAAGACGTCTACAACTTGATCTTTTGACTTCAACATATACACCCAAATCTTCCTTGAATGATCGTCAATGAAAGTCACAAAGTACAAGGCACCACCAAGTGTTCTCGTCTTCCTTGGACCACATACATCAGAATGGACCATGGAACTCTCTTGAAGGCAACTCTTGTTTGCTTCCCTGCCAAGCAATGAGCACACTTCTTCAGAATACCCGTTTGCACACTTGAGAGGAGACTCTTCTTGGCCAACACTGTCAAGCCCTTCTCGCTCATGTGGCTAAGTCGGTTGTGCCAAAGTTCTACAATGCGTTCATCATCCACCGCATTTAGCATAGGATCCGCAATCTTCACGTTCATCACGTACAATGAGGAACACTTCTGCCCTCTCGCCACAATCAAGGATCCTTTCGTGAGTTTCCACTTTCCGTCTCGAAAGGTGTTACAGAACCCTTCATCATCGAGCTTGCCGGTAGATATCAAATTCATGCGAATGTTGGGAACATGTTTCACACCTCTCAAAACTAAGGTGTTGCCATTCTCAGTCTCCAAGTGCACGTCTCCCATGCCAATTGCCTTAGCAATACCATCATTTCCCATCCTAACACTTCCGAAGTCACCGGGAGTATAGGACCTGAAGAAATCCCTTCGCGATGTGACAAGAATCGAGGCACCGGTATCGATAACCCAACTAGTCTCCTGGCAAGCGAGATTGACGACATCGCCTTCATAAATGACAAGAAAATCATCGTAGCCGCCGCTACCTTCTCACCGTCTTCACCATCTCCAGCCTTCTTTTCTTTGCCTTTGCCATTCGGATTCTCCTTGAGGAACTTTCTGCAATACCTCTTGATGTGACCCTTTTTGCCACAATGATGACACTCAAGGTTGGCATACCTTCCAGACTTGCTTTTACTTCGATTTCTATCATTCGGACCCTTGCTTTTACTTCTCCCCCGCCTTTCAACGAATAAGACATCCGTCTGTGAAGAAGAACCCTGTGATTTTCTTCTCATTTCTTCGTTCAGCACACTGCTCTTCACCATATCCATGGAGCAGATTCCATTCGGGGCTGAGTTAGATAAAGACGTTCTGAACGTCTCCCACGAGTCCGGTACAGTACCAAGAAGCCACAACCCTTGTATTTCATCGTCAAACTTGATATTCATTCCAGCCAGTTGATTAATGATTCCTTGGAATGTGTTCAAGTGTTCTGACATAGTCTTTCCATCTTGGTACTTCAAAGCCATCATCTGCTTGATCAAAAACAACTTGTTGTTCCCAGTTTTCCGCGCATACAACTCTTCGAGTTTATTCCACAAGGTCCGTGCATGCTTTTCCTCACTAACATGGTTGAGGACATTATCATCTACCCATTGCCTAATGTAGCCACACACCTGACGGTGACAAAGCTCCCATTCTTTATCGGTTTTATCCGCTGGCTTCTCATCAGTAAACACAGGCAAATAATAATCCTTCACATATAGAGATATTCCATCTTTCCTTTCCACACATGGTAATTAGACCCATTCAAGGTAACCATCCGGCTTGTGTTAGTCTCCATGATTTGGACAAGGTACACGAACCAACCTAGCGCTCTGATTAAAGTCACCAAATAAAAGGTAAACCACTTTGTTGTGGTTAAAGTCACCAAATACAACAATGACTTCAACCGAATAATAAGCACCAAGTCCAATCAACAACAACAAAGACTACAAGCTATAGCAACCAAACGATGATCAAGCAAGCAATAAAAGGACACAAGCTTTTTAGCGTGGAAAACCCCCAAATTGGGTAAAAACCACGGGACCCGTAGGCCGCTAAAATCATCCACTATATCAATCCAATAATGGGTACAACCGAAATCCTCTCTAGATCAATATACTAGAGGCAAACAACAATCCTCAAGATCACAACACAAGATCTTGGCTAACCACAAGAAACAAATCAACAAAAACACAAAATCTGCCCCTTCACGTCACACACAAAACAGACAGCCGAAATGTGTTCAAAATACGATCTCCACATTCAAAACGAAGAGTAAGAAGTCATGAACCTGCTGTCAAAATTTGGTGACAATCCAACGGTGCAATCGCCAGGAATCTGCGATTTTCTGGGACTGCACAGTGCAGTTGCGGGAATGAAAAAGGGTAGTATTTGTTCTTGTTTTTTGTTCTCGTATCTGTGCAAAAAAAACCTGCTGTTTTTTTTTTATTATTATTTTTATTTTATGAAAGGATAATGGGTCTTAGACCCTTATTTAGTCCAAGCCCACCATAATTGGGCCGGACTCAACAGCTTCACACGACTCGTGTGGCTCATTCCACATGACTCGTGTGGCTTGTTCCTTGAACATATCTTAATTTCGAACTTATAACTGAATACTTGGTCGCGAAATTAGTTCAATCTTGGAACAAAACTGATACTTTATTAATAATTGAGATGGATATTACACGTCAAGCACCTACATTAAGTCCAGATGCTACAATCAGCATCTATTTGACTTAAACGGAAATCACAATTATACTTAGCCGAACTTGATTCGACTAAGTTGTTCGTGAAGTCCTGTGGACGTTGGAACACTTAGACTCGACAATAAGACTCAACCAAATAGACATGGGAGTTCGCATAATCCAAAACGAGGATTGACCAAGTCAAACACTCAACAAAACGAAAAGCAAGTCGATCACAGATTTTAACTTAAAAATCACATTTTGAAAATAAATACCAATAACTAAACAATAAAATGCGGAGGGAGCTGATTCTCTCGCTGGGGAGGCGATTCTCTCGTTGGGGAGCTGATTCTCTCATTGGGGATTCCATTCTCTTGGTGAAGAGCGTTCACTAGCGAGATTGGGGGATAGCTAAGCGATCTAAGGTTACAAGTATCAGTGAATATTGGGGATTCAGTTATAGAAAATAGATCAAGGTTCTATTTGGCCATGGCTGACAATTTGGGGGAACAGTTTCAAACATTGAATCTATCAATTAAGGAAAGTCGTGATGTGGAACTGGATGATGAAGATGTCAGATTAAGTGAAGAAGAATGTAGGCGAAGTCTTCTGGCAAAATAATTGGTGACAGGAAAGCAAATATGTTTGGGATTAAACGGGTGATGGGAATGGTCTGGCAGACATCAATGGCTTTTGAAGTTAAAGAAGTAGGAGCAAACTTCTTCCAATTTATATTTGGTTGTAAGGAGGACAAAGAGAAAGTGATGTTAATGGTCAACTGGGTATTTGAAAACCAGTACCTGGTGTTACAGGAGTGGAGGGAAGGTTTGTCAGCTCAAGACTCCTGCTTCAGTGAGATTACATTGTGGGTGCAGGTGCATAATCTTCCATTGCACTAGTTGAGTATGGAAGTGGGGCGGAAGATTAGGAGATTATTTAAGAAAATTAAGAATGTGGCAGTGATTAAATCTGGGGGAGCCAAAGGAAGTTATCTAAGGTTGTTGGTAGCTCATGAGATTTCAGATCCATTACTGCGATGTGCTCATATTAAATTAGGGGATCAGAGATTAGGTGTGGCTTTTCAATATGAGAAATTGGTGAGTTTTTGCTATTACTGTGGCTTAGTGGGGCATTTGGAGAGGGTGTGCAGTAAAAGAGCTAAAGATATTGAAGAAGGGCAACCTATAGAAGGCTAGTTTGGGGATTGGATGAAAGCCATGGAAATGGGGAAATGGGGGGTTCTCCTCACAACTCCACTCCTTCTCAAACTTCAAATGGCAATAGCAATATTCAGATACATGAAGAGCCTGTGCATTCGGAACAGGAAAATAACAATAGGGGAATGAATAGAGGAGGGTCATTAGAAGTATCTATTCCTTCTCAACCTCAAAGGGCCCGATTTATTCAGCTATGGGAGCAAGACAGGGTAAGGCTTCTGTATCACAAAATCTGCCCCTTCAGGTCACACACAAAACAGACAGCCGAAATGTATTCAAAATACGATCTCCACCATTCAAAATGAAGAGTAAGAAGTCATGAACCTGCTGTCAAAATTTTGTGACAATCCAACGGTGCAATCGCCAGGAATCTGCGATTTTCTGGGACTGCACAGTGCAGTTGCGGGAATGAAAAAGGGTAGTATTTGTTCTTGTTTTTTGTTCTCGTATCTGTGCAAAAAAAACCTGCTGTTTTTTTTTATTATTATTTTTATTTTATGAAAGGATAATGGGTCTTAGACCCTTATTTAGTCCAAGCCCACCATAATTGGGCCGGACTCAACAGCTTCACACGACTCGTGTGGCTCATTCCACATGACTCGTGTGGCTTGTTCCTTGAACATATCTTAATTTCGAACTTATAACTGAATACTTGGTCGCGAAATTAGTTCAATCTTGGAACAAAACTGATACTTTATTAATAATTGAGATCGATATTGCACGTCAAGCACCTACATTAAGTCCAGATGCTACAATCAGCATCTATTTGACTTAAACAGAAATCACAATTATACTTAGCCGAACTTGATTTGACTAAGTTGTTCGTGAAGTCCTGTGGTTGTTGGAACACTTAGACTCGACACTAAGACTCAACCAAATAGACATGGGAGTTCGCATAATCCAAAACGAGGATTGACCAAGTCAAACACTCAACAAAACGAAAAGCAAGTCGATCACAGATTTTAACTTAAAAATCACATTTTGAAAATAAATACCAATAACTAAACAATAAAATGCGGGGGGAGCTGATTCTCTCGCTGGGGAGGCGATTCTCTCGTTGGGGAGCTGATTCTCTCATTGGGGATTCCATTCTCTTGGTGAAGAGCGTTCAATAGCGAGATTGGGGGATAGCTAAGCGATCTAAGGTTACAAGTATCAGTGAATATTGGGGATTCAGTTATAGAAAATAGATCAAGGTTCTATTTGGCCATGGCTGACAATTTGGGGGAACAGTTTCAAACATTGAATCTATCAATTAAGGAAAGTCGTGATGTGGAACTGGATGATGAAGATGTCAGATTAAGTGAATAAGAATGTAGGCGAAGTCTTCTGGGCAAAATAATTGGTGACAGGAAAGCAAATATGTTTGGGATTAAACGGGTGATGGGAATGGTTTGGCAGACATCAATGGCTTTTGAAGTTAAAGAAGTAGGAGCAAACTTCTTCCAATTTATATTTGGTTGTAAGGAGGACAAAGAGAAAGTGATGCTAATGGTCAACTGGGTATTTGAAAACCAGTACTTGGTGTTAAAAGAGTGGAGGGAAGGTTTGTCAGCTCAAGACTCCTGCTTCAGTGAGATTACATTGTGGGTGCAGGTGCATAATCTTCCATTGCACTGGTTGAGTATGGAAGTGGGGCGGAAGATTGGGAGATTATTTAAGAAAATTAAGAATGTGGCAGTGATTAAATCTGGGGGAGCCAAAGGAAGTTATCTAAGGTTGTTGGTAGCTCATGAGATTTCAGATCCATTACTGCGATGTGCTCATATTAAATTAGGGGATCAGAGATTAGGTGTGGCTTTTCAATATGAGAAATTGGTGAGTTTTTGCTATTACTGTGGCTTAGTGGGGCATTTGGAGAGGGTGTGCAGTAAAAGAGCTAAAGATATTGAAGAAGGGCAACCTATAGAAGGCTGGTTTGGGGATTGGATGAAAGCCATGGAAATGGGGAAAATGGGGGTTTTTCCCCACAACTCCACTCCTTCTCAAACTTCAAATGGCAATAGCAATATTCAGATACATGAAGAGCCTGTGCATTCGGAACAGGAAAATAACAATAGGGGAATGAATAGAGGAGGGTCATTAGAAGTATCTATTCCTTCTCAACCTCAAAGGGACCAGATTTATTCAGCTATGGGAGCAAGACAGGGTAAGGCTTCTGTATCACTAAGTGGTCAAAAGCAGGATCCAAATATGAGAATGTGGCTACAACCTGCTATAATGGAGGAGACAGGGGGTGGGAGTAATCAGGAGAATCAAATGGATTTGGTGATAGTAGGGGAGGAAATAATGATAGTTCCGAGTACTCAATTTACAATGGGCTCTCCTTCAAAGCAAAGTCTCTCTACCTGGAAGAGGAAACAACAAGTATCAGGGAGATTGCATAGAACTAGGGATTTCTCAGGAGAGGAGCAGACTAGTGTTAAAGGCAAAAGGGGAAGGGTCGAGAGTTCTCAGCAAATTGAAGATGAAGAGGAAAGTACTGAAAAAGTGAAGAGGAAAGCCAGAAAAACAAAAACTGATAAATCCAAACAGGTGGGGGTAGCCAGCCTTGAATGGCCCCAAAGTGATCAATGAAGACAATCTTGTGGAACTGTAGAGGTCTGGGAGGACCCTCTACAGTTTCCCAGCTCAAGGATGCCATTAGGATCCACCTCCCTTGTTTTATTTTCATTTCAGAGACAAGAAGAAATAAGTTTTTTACTGACACAGTGTGCAAGAAACTGGGGTTTGCAGATAGAAGGTATACAGTTGAACCAGAGGGTTCTAGTGGGGGACTGTTGTTGATGTGGAATACTGAAGAAGATATTCTACAAATTCTAAGCTCGAATTATTGTATACAAGTGGAATTCAAAAGAGCTAAGGATGAGTTGAAAGAGTGGCTGATATTAGTGTATGCTAGCACTGATAAAAATGTGAGGAAGTTACAGTGGGCAGAATTAGAACAGGGGGCAATTGTGGGAACCAAATTGGTGTATGGGAGAGGACTGGAATGAAGTTTGTGGGGATTTTGATAAGAGAGGAGGCAGGTATAGATCTCAGAGGAGTTGTGAGGAGTTCAATAATTTTATTGGTAGAACGGGTATGATGGAGATAAAAATGGAGGGCTACCCCTTTACTTGGTGTAATAACAGGAAGGATGAGGAATTTGTTGAAGACAAACTAGATAGGGTGTTTGGTTCTTATTCTTGGCTATCTGCTCATAAGGAAGCAATAGTGTGTACCAGCTACATAAGCTCTTCAGACCACTCTATGCTGATAATGGACACAGGTAGTTCTAAGAGGAACTTTTTAAGAGATTTTGTTTTGACAAGAGGTGGCTGAGCAAAAAGGGCTGTAAAGAAGAGGTAGAAAAAGCATGGAATTGTCCAGTGGAGGGGTCCTTGATGTTCCAACTCAAAGAGAGGATCAAAAATGCTAGAATGGCTCTGATGAGGTGGAATAAAGCTTCAAAGTCAGAAAATGTGAAGAGAATTGAAGATCTGACATTAAAACTGGAACAAATGATAGCTTTGGGAGGTAATAGGAATTGGCAGGAATGGGAAAACATTAAGAAGGAGCTGGATCAATCCTATATGTCTGAAGAAGAGTTTTGGAGACAAAAAGCAAGGATTCAATGGCTTAAAGAGGGGGACAAAAACACCAGGTTTTTTCATGCCATAACTATGCAAAGAAGAAAGAAAAATGCAATCTCAAGATTGGTGGACACTCAAAGCAGAGTTGCTGAGACTCAAGAGCAAATTGAGCAGTGGATTACCAACTTCTATCAAAAACTATTTACTTCTGAAGGGTCAAGGGGGGAGGATGAAGTTCTGAACCTTATATCACCAGTCATTTCTGAGGAGGCAAATTCAAATCTGATAGCTCAAGTGGAGGAAGGGGAAATACAATCAGCTCTGTTTTCAGTGAACCCTAATAAAGCACCTGGGGAAGATGGTATGACCCCTTTATTTTACCAACATTTTTGGCCTGTTATTAAAAATGACCTGTGAGCTGCTATTCTGAGCTTTTTTCATACTGGGAGAATGTTAAAGAATTGGAATCACACTGTGATTACTTTAATCCCTAAATGTGAGCATCCATCCTCTGTGACACAATACAGACCAATTAGTCTTTGTTCAGTATGTTACAAAATTATTGCAAATATCCTTGCAAATAGATTGAAGGAATATTTGAAGCATTGCATCAGTATCACTCAATCAGCTTTTATTCCTGAGAGACAGTTGCTTGACAATGTGGCTATTGCTCAAGAGGTTTTGCATTATCTGAATAGGCATAGAACTGGTAATAAATGCTATATGGCGGTCAAACTGGATATGATTAAAGCTTATGACCGTGTTGAGTGGAACAATGTGGTGAAGATTATGCTGAAATTGGGATTTCATCAGACTTTTGTGAATTGGGTGTTTTCCTGTATATCCTCTATTGTTTTCTCAATTAATGTTAATGGCAAAGTTTCTGGATATGTCACTCCTTCTAGGGGACTCAGACAAGGGGATCCTCTTTCTCCCTATTTGTTTTTGTTGGTGTCTGAAGTATTTTCAAAGCTGATTGTTCAAGCTATTAATGTGGGAGAGCTGCAGGGACTGAAATTGGTTAGAAGGGGAACTACTATCTCTCATCTCTTGTTTGCTGATGATGCTCTTATGTTCTGTACTACTGATGTTTCTAACTCTATTGGCCTGCTCAGAATTTTATCAGTGTATCAACAATTCACAGGACAACAGGTGAATCTGTCAAAATCATCGGTTTTTTTCAGTAAAAATACCCAAGAAAGTTTGAAAGCTATTGTGTGTCAGAGGCTGCAAGGTATTGAGGTGTGCAGTTCAACAAGATATCTAGGACTTCCCCTGGGTATTGGTAAGTCAAAGAGAGAAGTTTTTGAATTTGTTATAAATGTTGTGAAAAAGAAGCTTTGGAGTTGGAAGAATAAGTTTCTCTCCTTTGCTGGGAAGGAGGTATTACTCAAAGCTGTGATAAGTGCACTGCCAACATTTGTGATGTCCTGCTTTTGCCTACCAGTGGGAGTGTGCAAGGAGATTGCCCAACTCAGTGCTAAATTCTGGTGGTCTAATGGTGTAGATAATGGAAAAGGGATACACTGGATGGCTTGGCACAAGATTACAGTGCCAAAAAGTGCAGGTGGTTTGGGATTCAAAGATTACAGGGCCTTCAATGATGCAATGATTTTAAAACAAATATGGAGGCTAATGACAAAACCTGATTCATTGATGACACAGATTTTAAGAGAAAAATATTTTCCTGAAGACTGTGTGTTGAATGCAAAGCCTAGTGCATCTGCTTCATGGTTATGGAATTCCTGGGTGAGGGTGATGAATTTACACAAACAGAGCTTTAGAAAGGAAATTAAGGATGGTTTGTCAACTAAAATCTTAACTGAGCCATGGGTGGATGGGTTACAGTCAGGAGTTCCTAGATTGAGGACTGGAATTGAAAATGTACAGCTCACTAAGGTTAGTGAGTTATTGACAGATACTGGAAGATCATGGAACTTAGACTTGCTTCAGCAACTGTTCACTCAGGAGTCCTGCACAGCCATTCTGAAAATAAAGAAAATAGACCCAACAATGAGAGATAAATGGGTCTGGAATTCTGATGCTAAGGGTGAATTTTCTGTGGCTTCTGCTTATGGGTTGGTTGTTGATCAGAAAGTGTTATAGATGGGTTCACCAGGCAGTAGCAACTTAAGCAAGGATAAAAAATCTAGAATGAGGTGCTGGAGGTTAAATGTCAAAACAAAACTGAAGCACTTTTTATGGAGATGCTTTACGGATAACTTGTCTGTGAGTGGAAACTTAATAAGGAGAGGGATGGAGGTGGACTTCATCTGTCCTTGTTGTGGTGAGGAGACTGAAGAGGTGGGACACTTATTTTTTAGCTGCAGAAGGGCACAGATGGTGTGGAAGATAGCACCTGTATCTTGGGACTTCACAGAAAATACTTGTAATGATTTCAGAGGATGGTGGTGGAGAATTGCAGAACTTAGCCATACACCAACTTTAGAAGCTCGGATACAATTGTCTACATATATTCTTTGGTGGCTATGGAAGTCACGCAATCTGTGAGTCTTTCAAAATGTGTGGATGCCCGAAGATGTCATTGTCAAATCTGCTATGAGAGAGTGGGCTGAATTCTGTTCGAGTTAGGCATAGGTGTGTACTGTTTTGGACTGAAGCTAGGTCCTTTTTATTTCAGTGGCTT
>BKCP01007227.1:92561-122911 GCA_008636005.1 Striga asiatica | reverse complement strand
TGTTGGGTGAGTTACTGTTGTCATTTGTTTTTAGTTTTTGTGAGTTTATTTGTATGTTGCTAGTGTTGGATGCTTATCTGTGTTAGTTCTTGAGTTTATTTGAGTTTTATTTGTGTTATTAGTTGGTCTGTGTTAGGGGGACTAAAGGATGCTTAACTGTGTTTAAGCTTTAGTTCTTGAGTTAGTTGTTGTCTAGGCCACCAAGATGGTGTGGTTCTCCTTGTAAATTTTCACTGTAAGGGCTAGTGAGCCCTCCGATCCTTTTTTTGTGGTATGAGATTTGATATCGTTTGAAAAAAAAAATACCAATAATCACATAAAACTAGTTGGTCAGGTTTCCCTATGAATTAACCTCTGAAATTTAAACCAAAATTACACCTCCCAGTAATTAGAAGAACCACCAAGTTTCAGCCTCAAAGTCAAAGTACATGATTTTATAAAATTCGAGCAAGTTTATGGAAAAAACGAGCATAAATTAGCAACCAGATCAAATGAATGAATTAACCTATGAAATTTTTATCTAAGGAACCACAGCATGTACATAGCAGTGTATAAAAATCTCAGCCCTAAACTCCTAACATGCAATTTATTAAAATTGCTACAACATTCAGTTGTTTTCGAACTTTCAACATAACCGAACCTAAATGAACTCCAAAAATTCAAATATTTTAACATCATGAAACATACCACAAAACATGCAATGTAACCAAAAATCAAATTTTTCAGCAACAGATCAATTTTTCACAATTAAAACAATTTCTGGCAGAAATACAAAATAATTTATTTACCTAAGCTAACAGAGTCCAAAATTTATGAGAATTTAAAACCACCTCTAAAACAGACAAGAGAACAAAATACCTGAATTTCAGCCATTTTCGAGCACTACACAATTTATTATGCAATTAACATGAAACTAACCAGAAAACATTTCAATTTATTAAAATAGCTACAGACCTCCTAAAATCATGAAATTTTTACACAAGCTACATATTCAACAGAGGCAATTACCCTCACAATTTCAAGGCAAATGGACCAGCGAGCATTTTAATATCAATTTAATACGAAAAGAGCCATAATACAATTTCGACAATTATTCAATGACTCGATTCACGACGAAATCGTCCGAAGTCTTCGCCATAAGACCAAGGACGATATACCGTTCCAATCCACAGCGACTAATTCACGAGTTGACGAGGTCTCATTCGATTTTTCAAAATCGAAGAGATCGTCTACATATATTCAACATATATTTAAACTTGTAGACACATAAACAACATAGGCATGTATATAAAGTCATAGATCATATACGAATGACACTTAAACATGAATTCACATTCAAAAACTAAAAACACAACATAAACAATACATAAAATTAAACGAGACGGGTCGAGCCTTGTACCGTTCTCGGGAATCGGTCGAAAAAACGGACGGTTCGAATGGACACGTGGCTCACGAAGGAGAGGACAGCGGCTCAAGGATGGCTGCCTGCGGCGGCCTGAGCGCACGTCGGGGCAGAGCAGCGGCGGAGGATGAACTCGCCGGTGATGGTCGTCGGAGTTGCATGTCCATGCGGAGGTCTGGACGCCGGTGGAAAAAGGAATCGCGGCGTTACTGCGTGGGGTCGAGAAAGACTGGTTCTCGACGAGAGGTGGTCAGCGACGGAGGGGCCCGACGATGAAGATTCCGACGAGAGGTCGGTCTGCGCGTCACTGGAAGTTGCAGAGATTCGCGACGCGCGAGCTCGGTCTGCAGAGCTTAGTCGCCGGAAATTCGAAGGTCGTGGCGCGACGGTGAAATCTCGCGGTGGGCGGTAGTTCTGAATTGAAAACAGTCGCAGGTGAGCGGGGGATGGTGGCGACGTGATTCTGACAAGAGGGAGGTGATCGGCGATTGGGATTTGCAGCGATGTCGGGGTTTGGCCATCGGGTTCCTTGCGTGATAGCGTGAGAAGGTAGATGACGATCGGTTGCACAAGAGGGAAAAAGACGGGATTGCTGCGCGATATCTTTTGTCTGCGAGAGATCGAGGAAGAGAGGGATAGAGAGAGCGAGAGATTGACGAAGGGAAAAAGACTGCGGGTTGTGATTGGATCTGCTGAGAGATGGAGATTGCGTTTGGATCTGCTGAGAGATGTAGAAATATTATACATATATATAACTAGGTTTTAATGCCTTAGCACCTAAGACACAAACACTCACGGAAATAACCTGGGTCTGGGGCGGTTCACATGGGCCGGGGCTCACGGGTTTGGACGAGTGCAAAGACTCGGGCTCGGTTCTCGGGCTCGATTAAACGCAACATTAAATCGGTTCGGCTCGAAAATTATATCGCACGATAAAATAAATAAACCGGATTTTATTTATATAATAATACACACAATTAAATATAAGATAATAATATTAACAATAATACAAATATACACATAATAATATCATTTAGGAATTTAAACATTTAATCACAATTAGACAGATAAATAATTTTTAGGCATTTAGGCATTTAATTACAATTTGGCAATTAAATAATATTTAGACAATTAAGCATTTACACGCAAATTTGACAAATAAATTATATTAGACATTTAATAATTTATAGTATTCAATAAATAATAATAATAACAAATAAAGATAAATAATAATAATAAATAATTCTCAAATATTCAATAATCAAATGGGGCATTACAAAAATCCCATAGAGCCCATACCTTTGAAGATTGTTGTGTGAAATCTACACCAACCCTCTAATGTTTTCACTATCAAATGATCTTTGTTTACTTTATGCATCTTTACATAAAACCTGCTCTGTCTCCTTTTTGGAGTTGCTTTGTTTTGGTTTTTGTTTGTTTTTAGTCTTGGTGTAGTGGTAGTTGTTTTAGTTTGGGCCAATATGGTCGTGTTGTAGGGGACACCTGTTGTGTGTTTTTCCCCGGGTTGGTAGAGAGAAAAAGAAAGAGGAAATTACCCCTCACACGTTCCCACAACATTTTATTTGCACTTTTACGGCTCCATTAAACTTTTTAGCGAATTTACAAATTATGTGCACACATACAAGGAATTTAAAGGGATCATAACGGATTTAGTGGGATCTGTTACCAAATAAAAAACGGATCCCACTTTGCATGCTTCTTACTCCACAAATTGTCCCACGCTTCATCCTCTGCAGCGGATGGAATGGCGTGGCACCGGCGGGTGGGTTCGGCAACTGAAGAGGACGAATAACTCTCATTCTCTTCTCCTTCTTCTCTCTCTTCCCCTCTATTTTCTTCTCCCTCTCTCTCAGTCTCTCTCTCTCTCTCTTATTCTTCTACATGTTTATATGATGAGATTTTTTTTCTATTCGCGGCTTCTCGACAACCTGCTGCCGGAGAGAAATCGAGCGTGCAATCCGCGGCTTCGCCAAGTCTTCATCACCGGCGGCTTCTCGAGCACGCATTATATGTCATGCTATAAAATTCCTGGTTTGTGATCTTGTGTCACATAATTTGCATCATGCTCGGATATTAGCCCACTGAACATCTCAAATTCTGTATTCCAATATTTAATTTGATCGTTCACGAAAAGTCGTGCCCTCGAGCTCTGTGTGCCAATGCACAGAAAGTTGAAAGAAATTAAAAGTATAAATTGGGAGAGTTCATTTGCACAAATGGTTGGTTTATCATTTTCCTTTTTGTTAATTTATTATTTTCCACCTTTTCACAGTGTTGTTGTTAATTTATTATTTTCTGCCTTCCCCGTCGCACAATTCTCCGCCGACCGAGACGACACCACTTAGATACGCCCGTTGCCGTCGAGGAGGGGAATAACCGACGTTGTCAAGTGAGCTTGCGGATGTAGAGAAGAGGGCCATGGTTGCAGTTTCGGCTCTTAATTTGGGTTCTAAAATGAGAAACGATTGAACATCGAGAGTATATTTTATGTATATTTTATGTATATGTGTGTCTCGATCTGTCGCTGGCTTGAATTCCGAGAATCTCGAGTGTATATCTTATGTATATTTTATGTATATGTGAGTTCTGAAATCGATTTTGAGAAAAGATTGAAACTCCAATGTATATTTAAAGTATATCTTATGTATATGTGTGTCCCGATATATCGCTGACTTGAATTACAAGAATCTCGAATGTATATTTTATGCATATTTTATATGTACTTTATGTATATGTGTGTTGTATATTTTTATATGCTTAACATAAACCAGAGATAAACAAAATCAATCACAAATTATTATTTTTGTTAGTCATATAATCTTGACATAAACAAATATGAGATAATTACTCCGTAAATATATACGGACTATAAACGCAATATATATTTTCTATTAAAAAAACTGAACATATACTAAATATAAATGCAATATATACTGCCTATAATAACTGAAAAATAAATTAGAAAATTTACTGTTAAAATTATTTACAAATTTATATAAAGAGATAATTAAAATATAATGGGAATGAAATAAAGAGAAGAGAGAAGAGAGAAGGAGAAAATAATGGAGAAGACAGAAAAAAAAACGGATAAATAGGGAAGATAGTGTGTGGAATAGGAAATAGTGCAATGGAGAATTGTTAAGAGTAGATAAATGAGAGATGAGAGAGATTGGCTTTAATCAGTTACGGTTTTTAAGGCACTTTTTGATTTGAAAACAAATCTAATGCAATAGTATAATTATTTTGGAAGAGTTGGGTATTGATACAAATTCTTTGTTGCGAAACGTAAAACTGCAATTATTTACACAAAATGTAGGATGTATGTAAATTACCCAAAAAGAAATGGACATGTTTAGGGGTTATGAAGCACAGCATGAGGAATCATACGACGAAGACGAGCTAAGAAGAGAAGAGATGAGCCCTTTCTAAGGGCGATGTAGGTCTTACCCCTGATGGGGGCAAAAATGCCATTCTATGGCAGGAACATATTTTTTATGTTGCCTGCACTGCTGTGTACATCCCCAGGCAATAAGAGGAGGGGGTACCATACTCGCTAAGAGGAGATAACATTCCGCGCCCCTTAACTACTGAAGACCTTAAAGAGGTGGTTGACGTTTGTAAGGACACGGATTCTCTTAATTGTGTTTTCTTTCAAACTACACGCTAGACTAAGAATCCCTCTATTTTAAAGATGAACTCTCTTTTATTGGCTAATGGCACTTCTATAGAATAGAAAGAAGGCTCGATGTAATTGAGCCCTCAATAGGCAAGCAAGAGATTTTCTACTTTAAGTTTTTTATTTTACCAGCCCAATGAAAGAAAGACGTCTTTCTGTCCCCCTCATTGAGCCGAGCAACACGTGCTCGCTACTGCCGGCGGGTTGCTCTTGCGTCTATTGCGAGACTTTTGGTCGCTTTCTTATCTAGAGCTTTTCTGGCCTGAAGGAGCGTAGAAGGGTATTATGTGTAATCCATTGAATACTCGGTTTGTACTTTCAAGTTTTGTTAATGAATATTTGATGTTTGAGACAAAAAAAAATAAAAATAAAAATAATCTGCCATAAAACCTATTTAACAATTGAAATTTCAGAACATTTCATACACCATAAGTATTGAGCACCCAACAAAAGAATTAGAAGTAGAAAACAACTCTTATCACGCTAAATGTGAAGAGAGGGGACTTGAGATATTTGTTCTAAGATAGGTTGTTTGACAGAGAGTAACCCAACCCAGGTAGAAGGTCTTGGAACAACTGATCTAATTAAATTTGCTGCAGATTAATTGGTGGAGCTAGGACCAACACAGCTCTTGACACAAGGGTAAAACAGCATAGACCCTGTACCAATATGGAGCCCGAGATTCTCTTGCCGTCTGGTAGCATGATCATAAAGCAGCAAGTCACCTTTAGTGTCCCTAATAAACCATTTATCATTGTTGTAGAGGTTCAGCACCGCACAAGGATCAGCAGCTGCAGGGATATCTAATCTGGAGACAAGGGACCAGAATCTGTCTCGCCCATTCCAAGCCCAAATCTCGAAAATAAAAGGTTTGTCCTTGGAGGAATCGCAACAAACAACCGCATGCGAGCGACCCCTGAAACTCGACTAGAACAACACTCAGCTCGAAGATTTTCCACTTTTCCCTCTTGGGCAGAGGGATAAGAGCACGAAACCTTTCTTTAGCAAAGTCGAAAGACATAATAGCAACAGAACCATCCCGAAACCCCGCAGCTATCCAATAGGAGAAGCCATTAATGTGAATAGAGGGGTACATTTTGGGGCTCCTCGTAAAGTCAAAAGGATAATGAACAGCCTTCCACGAACCAGTTCTGAGGGACAACACCTCAGCGTAGACTTCACCCAAGTAGTCCTCCCAACATACGACCAGCTTATAGAGTCCGGATGAAGGATCAAACCCGAAGCCATAAGCCCACAGGTCATCATCCTCTCTTCCTGGGGAATCACATGGAAAACGGTATCTACAAGTATCCGTCTCCATGTCCCACACAAGATACTGTGCCTTGGAATGAATTGGCTGAAATAGCAATCAAACCAATGAGCCACAACATCCAAGAAGGGCATAGGTGTTTTGAGTCCAAGGGAGAGAGTAGAGGCAATAAGTTGCGAGGAAGATCATCATCATCCTCGTCTAATACTCTGAAAGAGTTGCCGTCGATTGAGATTACAGGGTAATCGAGGGTTCCGTGGTGAGAATGCGTCACCAGGAACAAGACCTTGAGTTGAGCATTAGCTGATTTGATCAATTTCAATTCGGCGTTGGCAAGAGCTTTGCTACTGTCTGAATATTTGGATTTCGATTTAGATTTGAATTTGGTTTTGGATTTGGCAGAAATAGTGCAGCTGATTAAGAGGGAGGATTTGGATTTCGATTTCGAGTTGGATCTCAATTTGATTTTGGATTTGGAAGATAGAGTGCACCTGTTTAAGAGGGATCCCTTGTCTCTGACTACCGATGAATGAACGAATCGCCGCTCTCTCTCTCGCGATCTCGACATCTCTCCACAAAAATTGACTCGACCCGTGACTGCCAAATTTATCGTACTTGGGTGGTTTATTTATATAAAATAAAAAGAAATCTATGCCAAAAAATAAAACAAAAAAAATGTTGTGGACTAATTTGAGGTCGATTACACTATAATTGACCGAGATTGTACTAATTTTACTTCAATTGGACTAATTCGAGGTCGATTACACTATAATTGACTGAGATTGTACTAATTCGACTTTTTTTTTTTCGAAGCGATAGGAAACTAAAATAAATAAGAACCAAATACAATGTTTAGGAACAATAAATATATAAATCAATCTGCGCCAAATGAGAGACCTCATGCAAGAGGTCTAGAAACAACAATAAAATAGCAGTGGCAGCACATAGCTGAAATCCAATACTAATCATCAATAAAGACTAAGGAGAGCTAATAAACTGTCTACGACCTAGATTAATTCTCCAAAGCCAGCAAAGTCTTATGAAGCTTGAGCAAATTCTTGCCACTCCCTTATCGCTTGCCTTACAAGGCAGTGCAAAGGGAGTGTTTGATGTTGGAAGACCCAGAGGTTGCGGGATTTCCACAACCACCAAAGTAAATAAGTCGAAAGTTGGATTCTACTTTCATCAATATGTTTGGATCCTAGGTCGCAAATGGTCCACCACCAGTCAGGGAAGGAAGCAGAAGGTTGTGACATGCAATCCCAAGTAACCGGTGAGATGCTCCAAACCTGTTGAGCTTTGTTGCAGTGCCAGAAAAGATGGGGTCTAGTTTCAGCAGCTTCACCACACACTTGGCATGTAGGATCAGTATCAATACCTCTCTTGAGCAGGTTGACATTGACTGGTAAGGTGTCATTAATACACTTCCACAAAAAATGTTTAATTTTACCTTTGATCTTTAGCTTTCAGGTTCTGCTTCTAGTCCTCATGTCTGTAAGTCTTGAGTTGCTGCTCTCTGGTCTGTCAAGTTGAGAAGTTTTAACTTGCATGAGATTCGCATAAGCAGCTGAAACAGAGAAGGGGCCTTTCTTGGGACCAGACCAAGACCAATAGTCTTCCTGATTAGGTTGCAGAGAAGTGATATTCAAGATTGCTTCAGCAATATTTGGATTAAACAGTTGCAGAACAAGGTCAGTGTTCCAAGTCTTCCCATCTTCCAGCAGCAAGTCCTTGACAACTTTGCAGGAGTTTGAATGCCCTCTTTGAAGGTGATTCTTTGATTACCAAGAGTCTTAATCCATGGATAGCCAACAATAGGAGTGTGAGTACCATTCTGCAGGTTGATTTGAATTTGATGATCAAACTTTCTCTTGACATCCATCCAGGAGTTCCAAAGCCATGAACCTCCATTCTTCTTTTTAGCATCACAGAAATCAGTAGTGGGGAAGTACCTTGACTTTAACATTCTGCTAATCAATAGATCAGGCATTGTGAGAATTCTCCACATTTGCTTCATTAACATTGCCTCATTAAAAAGATTAAGGTCTTGGAACCCTAATCCTCCCAGCTCTTTAGGCATAGTTATTTGATTCCAGCCAACCCAATGGATGCCCCTAGATTGTTCTCCCCCTTTGCTCCACCAAAAGTGAGCACATAGTTTAGCCACTTCTTTGCAAACAGAGACTAGAAGTTTGAAGCACCCCATTACAAAATCAGGCAGGGCATTAAGGATGGCCTTAATGAGTACTTCCTTGCCAGCAGGTGAGAGGAGCTTATTCTTCCAGCTGTTAATTCTCCCCTTAACAGCTTCAACCACAAAAGAGAATGCTTGTGATTTTGATCTTCCAATGCCTAAGGGTAGGCCAAGGTACTTGGTGGAATTGTGTTCAGTGATGTTGTTGAGGATGCAGCAGGTAGAACTTCTAATGTGCTGAGGTGTATTTATGCTGAAATAGATGGTGGACTTGTTCCAATTCACTTGCTGGCCAGAGAAGGATTGGTAGATGGATAGAATATGCATCAGTTGGAAGGCTTGGTTACTGTCTGCCTTGCAGAAGACAAGGGTGTCATCTGCAAAAAGAAGGTGGGACAGTGTAGGTCCATTTCTAGAAATTCTTAACCCCTGCATGCCTCCCAAACTGTTCTCAGACAGTAGTAGAGAAGAGAAGATTTCAGCAACTAGAATGAAAAGGTAGGGAGAGATGGGATCTCCCTGCCTAATCCCTCTAGTAGGATGAACCAGGCCACAAATATTACCATTCAATTTAAAAGAGAAGCTTGGTGATGTGATACAGCCCATAACCCAACTGACAAATTTACCATGGAATCCCATTCTGAGCATGACTTGCTTAACACTCTCCCACTCAAGTCTATCAAAGGCTTTGAGAATATCCAGCTTAATAGCCATAAAGAAGTTATTCCCAGATTTGTGCCTGCTAAGGAAGTGGAAAACTTCCTGAGCCACAATGACATTGTTCAATAGAGCTCTGCATGTGATAAAGGCTGCCTGAGTGTCTCTTATGCAAGAGGTTAGGCATGGTTTGAGTCTGTTGGTTAAGATTTTAGAAATTGCTTTGTATAGAGTACCACAGAGGCTGATTGGTCTAAAGTTGTTGAGAGAATCTGGATAAAGGCACTTAGGAATAAGGGAGACAATGGTGTGATTCCAGTACTTTAGCATCTTCCCTGATTTGAAGAAACTGAGAATGGCTTCACAAATGTCATCTTTCAGAAGGGGCCAAAAATGTTGGAAGAAGGTCCCAGTTATTCCATCTTCTCCTGGTGATTTTTCTAGGTGTATGCTAAAAATGGCTTCTCTGATCTCTTTTTCATCCACCTCTGCAATGAGCTCTTGGTTTTGTGCATCAGTGATTGTATGAGGGATTCTGTTCTGGATTTCTGTGTTGCCAATGGGGCCATCAGAAGAGTAAAGTTGGTCATAAAATCTGCAGACACAATGTTGAATACTTTGTTGATCTTCCAGAATCTGGCCATTTTCATCCATAAGCCTTGTGATGGCATTAAGTTTCCTTCTCTGAGCAGTGAGAGCATGGAAGAATTTAGTATTCTTGTCACCAGCCTTGAGCCATAGTATTCTGGATTTTTGCTTCCAAAATAACTCTTCAGCAAGGTAAGCTGCTTTAATTTGATTGGTAGCAGAATTCCAAGCTTCCCAGTCTCTCTCACCATCTTGCTTTCTCAGCTGGTCTAAAATGGCAGTGAGGTTTTTAATCTTTTCTTGGTTCCCTGAGAAATGGTTTCTGCTCCATTTAAGGAGAGCAATCCTGGTGGGTTTTATTTTTTCCTTTACTCTATACATGGGAATGCCTCCACAGTTGTGTTGGTTCCATGTATTAGCCACCACTTCAGTCACTCCTTCTTTAGCAAGCCATCTCTTGTCAAAACAGAATCGGCTCCTCCTCTTTGGTGAATCAGGATCTGAATTAATGAATAACATGCTGTGATCTGAGGAGCTGCGAAGGATGTTCTCAACTGTAGCATTTGGGTATTCTGCAAGCCATTCAAAGGAGCTGAAAGCTCTATCTAACTTTTCCTGGACAAAGCCTTCTCCTTCTCTGTTGTTTGCCCATGTGAAGTTGTGGCCTTTCCATTTTAACTCATACATGCTCATATCTGCTATGAAGTCATTAAACCCAGCAAGGCTGTGAGCAGTTCTTGGTTTGCCTCCTTTTTTATCTTCAGGAGTACATAATGTTGGGTTCACCTGTACCGTACGGGTTATACGCAGCGGAAAATTATGTTTCAAAAACAAGTATTTATCATATAAATACTCAACCCATACGTACATATAGTGAATACACGAATCGTCATCATTTAAAAACATGTAATAATACAAATTATGATTTGTTGTAAGTAAATTAAATTTAACTTCGTTCTTGAACTCCATCAAATGACGATGTATGAGGAAATCAACTCCCGGTTTGGTAACTTCTTTTTGTTGATATTACTCGCTTTAGGAATCCAAATGTCTTCCCTCTAATCGTATCCATCTTTTGAATTCGGTTCCGTAATAGTTTCTTCGCTCGTAGAAACTACTCGGTTTTTATTCAATTAGTTTAGAATATATTTTGAGGAGATTTACAAGAACTCTTTCTTGTTTTGAAGTTTGAAGAACACTTCTTCTTTTCTCTCTTTTTCAACTCTTGAAAACTTAAGATTACTTTTGAACATCAAATATGTCCATATTTATACTAAACATTTTAGTATAAATTAATAATATTTGGTGGAATATTTTCATTAAATATAAAAAGTCTTCAAGAATATTTTCATAAAATATTCAATCTTGAACAAGACTATCCCCACCAAATATTGTATTAATAAAAATAAGATTAATTATGTTAAGTGGTTAACAACTTCAAACCACCATAATTAATTTATTCTTATTAATATTTAATCTTTAATAAAATAATGATTCTTGAAAACATTTTTCAAGACTTTATTATTTTATTCTTTTCTCCCATCTCCTCATTTAATAATCATATTATTATTTGGATTTGAAATTTAAAATCCAATTTTAAATTCCAACTATTAATTAGTAATTACATTAATTACTAAATTAATATCCAAAATTCAATTAATCAGTCTTATTGATTAATTTAATATATTCTTTAATTGACATCTAATCAAATTAGATTTGTCAATTAATTCTAACTCTTTAGAATTACTATTTGAATTTTACCTTCATTCAAAAATTGGTGTGACCTTTTAGGTTCACAATTAATACTAGTAGTGGGTTTACAACTCTTTGTAATTTGAGTTAATCTTATTAACTCTTATTCATGAATTAACTCCTTAATTTAAGAACCCACATATCATGGGAACATCTAGCAAGTAGCATGAATCTAGTATATAGTGAATAGCGAGTAAACCTATTTCAATTACAAGTCCATACATGAAAATCCTTTCGACATCCAATTTCCCGATTAAATCTTTGGGTATGATTTTGTCGAAACCCAAATTGATTTAACAACTATGATTCCATTTCAAGTTTAGTAATTCGTTTATGAATCTCTAATCATCCCGCCTTGGCCAAGGACTTTGAATTACTAACTATGAAACACATAGGAAATTCACGTATCTTCATACGTGTCGAATCCTTTGTTGGCCACTGACAAACTTCCATACATATTAATATAATACCCAAAATATCCCTTTATACAATTGTGTTAGCAATCAAAAGGATAAATCAAAGTAAAATATAATATGCACAAAGTTACCATCGTGCCTCAAGTCTAAGGATTAATCATGTACTATTGTAACATGAAAATTCTTATTCGACAGATAAATTATCATTAAGAATTTTCATACGGTCATGTTCAGTGAATTTGTTCTCTAACAAGCACCCACATATATGTATTTGCGTCCCACGCTAATGTTGATGGAATGCAACATTCTTGTCCTACAAGCATACATCATATGTGCAAGTCTTTTCCGGATTTATTCGATATCCCATCTCGAAACATCCAACGACTTGGAACTTTATTTAAGATCACAGATTTCAAGGTATGTTCCATGATCACCATCTCTATGCGCAACCATACCTTATAGCTATATGTGATCTAGGGATTTTATTTTAAGTGCAAATATAAGATAAATGCTTACTCTTAAAATAAAGTAATGCCTTTTAATTAATATAATTCCAATAGATTGTATTTACAAGTAGAATACGTCCAATCTGATTGGTACGCCGGTTATCCTACTCTAACAATCTCCCACTTGCCCTAGTTCCAATCACTCATGTATCTTAGACCCATCTTCTCAAGATGTCCTTCGAATACTTTCTGTGATAAAGGCTTAGTTAAGGGATCTGCTATATTTTCTACTGAGTCGACTCGCTCCATTACGACGTCGCCTCTACCAATGATTTCTCTAATCAAATGGTATTGTCTCATAATGTGTTTGGATCTTTGATGAGATCTTGGCTCCTTTGCTTGCGCAATAGCCCCATTGTTATCACAATAAATCATTATTGGATCAACAACAGATGGTACTACACCCAACCCTTGGATGAAGTTCCTTATCCAAACAGTTTGCAGCATCAGATGCAGCAATATATTCAGCCTCTGTCGTAGAGTCAGCAATCGTTTCTTGTTTGGAACTTTTCCAACTGACTGCTGCTCCATTCAGAGTGAATAAGTATCCGGACATGGATTTATAGTCGTCTTTATGGGACTGAAAACCAGAATCAGTAAAGCCTTCTAGTTTCACTTCTCCATTGCCGTATACCATAAAGATATCCTTAGTCCTTCGTAAGTACTTAAGAATCATCTTAACGGCTTTCCAGTGTTCTTCACCTGGATTAGACTGATATCTGCTCGTTACACTAAGTGCATGAGCCACATCAGGTCTTGTACATAACATTGCATACATAATGCTACCAATAGCTGATGCATAAGGTATATGACTCATCCGTTCTCTTTCTTCAGGTGTCTTTGGAGACATCGTCTTAGAAAGTGAAACACCATGACTCATTGGAATATATCCACGTTTGGATTCTTCCATGCTAATCCGTTTTAGCACCTTATTTATGTACATAGACTGGGACAGTCCGATCATCCTTTTAAATCTATCTCTATAGATTTTTATCCCTAGGATAAAGGATGCTTCTCCCAAGTCTTTCATGGAGAATTTTTTCGACAACCATGTCCTTGTTGACTGTAACATCCCTACATCATTCCCAATGAGTAGGATGTCATCAACATATAGAACAACAAATGTAACTGCATTCCCACTCACCTTCTTATAAACACATGGTTCATCCGGGTTCTTATGAAAATCAAACGTTTGGATCGTTTCATCAAACCGGATGTTCCAACTCCTTGAAGCTTGTTTAAGTCCATAAATAGACCTTTGGAGCTTACAAATCATTTGTTCGCTCCCACTGGATATGAAACCCTGCGGTTGTTTCATAAAAATGTCTTCCTTAATGTTTCCATTAAGAAAAGCAGTTTTCACATCCATTTGCCATATCTCGTAGTCATAATACGCAGCTATGGCTAGCAATATCCGAATAGATTTAAGCATTGCTACTGGTGAAAAAGTTTCCTCATAATCAACTCCTTGTTATTGAGTATAACCTTTAGCAACCAGTCTTGCTTTAAAAGTATTTACTTCTCCATCTACACCACATTTTCGTTTGTAAACCCATTTACAACTGATGGGTACAATACCCTGTGGTGGATCAACCAAGGTCCATACCTTGTTTGAATACATGGATTCTATCTCGGATTGCATAGCTTCTTGCCATTTATCTGAGTCAATGTCCAACATTGCCTCATCATAGCTTATTGGATCATTATCCAAAAGGAGTCCCTCTTCATTGTTCTCTAACAATAGGTACAGCCTCTCAGGTGCCCTGGAAACCCTTTCGGATCTCCGAAGAGGTTATGTTTCAGATGGTCCAGTCTCTACTGATATGTTATTTGTGGTACTTAGTGGAATTTCTTGTGGTTCTTCATTAAGTTCTATGACTCCACTATTTTCTAAGAGAAACTCTTTCTCCAAGAATACAGCATTCCTCGAACAAACACCTTTTGTTCAGAGGGGTCATAGAAATAGTATCCAATAGACTCTTTTAGATACCCCACAAATTTACATAAGATGGATCTCATATCCAACTTATCTCCCACTAACTGCTTCACATAAGCAGTACAACCCCATACTTTCAAATATTTGTACGAGGGTGATTTACCACACCATATCTCATAAGGTGTGCTGGGTACAGCTTTACTCGGCACTCTATTCAAAATATGTGCAGCTGTTTCTAAGGCATAGCCCCAGAATGAAAGAGGTAAACCAGTGGAACTCATCATCGATCGAACCATGTCCAACGAAGTTCGATTCCTCCTTTCTGAAACCCCATTGAGTTGTGGAGTTCCAGGAGGTGTCCACTGTGAAATAATCCCATTATTTCGTAAATAATCAAGAAACTCATTGGTCAAATATTCACCTCCTCGATCCGATCGAAGAGCTTTAATACTACGACCAATTTGTTTCTCCACTTCACTTCTGAATTCTTTGAACTTTTCAAATACTTCAGATTTATACCTTAATAGGTATACATAACCATACCGTGAATAATCATCAGTAAAAGTTATGAAGTAGTGGTAGTTCCCCTTGGCACTAACATTTAGTGGTCCACAAACATCTGTATGGATCAAATCCAACAGACCTTTGGCTCGCTCCACTTGTCCAACAAATGGTGATTTTGTCATTTTACCTTTAAGACATGATTCACATGTAGGCAACCTTTCCTCTCCCATAAGGTCGAGTTTTGGTCCCAATTTGTGAATCCTCTTTTCAGATATATGACCTAATCTAGCATGCCAAATTGTGAATGAACTATGATTATCTAATTTTCTTTTATTTTGTTGAATAGTTAGGATGGGACTTAATGGTGTAATGGTATATAAACCATTTGTCAAATTTTCGGAATATATAAAAGTTGTATCTTTGAAAATGGAACATCTTCCATTCTCAATTACGAACTTAAAACCTTCTCTATCCATTACCGGAATAGAAATAATGTTTCTTATAACATCCGGAACATACAAACAATTTGTAAGACAAATTTTTACATCATTATTTAAAGCTAGATAAACCGTCCCAATTGCTTTGGCGGCAACTCTTGCCCCATTGCCCATCCTTAGGATTGTTTCATCATCTTCTAGCTTTTTACTTCTTGCCATCATCTGCAAATCATTGCAAATATGTGGCCACAGCCGGTATCTAATATCCAAGAAGAATCGTTAACTGATAAGTTAACTTCAACAAAATAAATACCTGGACTTTTCAGGCTTGCAAGATACTTATTGCAGTTCCTCTTCCAATGCCCAATTTTACCACAATGATAACATTTATTGGGTTCAGTTAATTTGTTTTGTTCAAGGATACTTGTAATTGGATTTTTAGCCATTTTAGTAGATTGATTTACAAAAATAAAAGCAGAAAATAATTAGATTATGGAATTCATATTCATTTAATATAAGGTCTTTAATATTAAATGTCTCCCACTATTTTAATTAAAACCCGTTTTTAATTATGAAAATCTAATTTTCATAGTGGGCTTGAAGTCCAATAAAAATATTTCATGTCCCAATTTTATGAGTACGCATGAAACATTTTTATCGGTAGTCAATTTTTGACAATTGTATCTCTATACAACCTTCAAGATATTTTTGCCTCACTTTTCCTTATATACCTCAATTTTATGACCGTATATATTACTAGGTGTCAAATCAAACCCATCAAACATTCATGATAACGGCCCACCAGAGTGTTCCACGACTCATGGCCAACACAAAGAGGAATCCGTCTCACGAGTACCTCTATACTTAGTAGGGATCACAGCTTTCGACATAGAATCACCCCACGACTCATGGTCGGTGATAAAACATCGTAGCATCTCATGTCGTCTACTTTTGATGGAAGGCCTGGATTAATAAGTCCCTACTTATTTTTATCCATTATTGATTTGATATAGAATTAATCAAATTAATTCTTTTGGGTTCCTTAGATCTCATCGATTACCATCTTTACGTTTGTTTATTATCGAATTATTCATGGCATGAATCACAAGCATAAATAAACCTAACATACATCTAATGCATGCATACGGTGGGATGATCATGACCTTGCCTATACGACCCATTCGAGCCAAAATGGGTCTATGCCTATGTACGTGATAAAACAAATAAATAGAATTACTTCTATTACATTTTATTTTATCTACCCGTACAAGCACAGGCCTTCAAAATTTACAACTTGTAAAATTACCCACACAAGCGTAGGCCTTTTGCATCGAACGGTCTCCACCTTGATCTAATCTTTTAACGATACAAAATTTAAAATTTTACAAATCATAACTCAAGAGACTCGCAGGTCTCGATAAACTACATTCATTCAATCATATTGAATAAAAATGCAACATTCAATCATATTGAATAAAAGGCAAACATTCAATCACATTGAATAAAAGGCAAACATTCAATCACATTGAATAAAAGGCTCATGATCATCCCTAAGTTTAAACCATTCATCACATGAATTAAAACATAATAAAAAAAAAATTATTATGCCACACGACTCGTGTGATCCAATCACACGACTCGTGTGTGCCTACACGACTCGTGTGATCAAATCACACGACTCGTGTAGAAAAGCCGTAAGGAAAACCAAATTTTTCCTTGTCTCACACGACTCGTGTGGCTCAATACACGGGTCGTGTGAGTCCACACGACTCGTGTGACTATGTCACACGACTCGTGTGAAAATCCCGAAAGCAACATCAAACTTTTTGATAAGTCACACGACTCGTGTGACTATTCACACGACTCGTGTGGACCTGCTTTCATACATAATCAAACATTTTGATTAGCCACATGACTCGTGTGACCACTCACACGACTCGTGTAGTCCCACACGACTCGTGTGATCATATCACACGACTCGTGTGGTAAAAATCAAATTTTTATTTTAATAATTAATATATTTATCTCATAAACATTTAATTATTTTGTTTATCTCATAAACATTAACAAATCAAAATCTGTTTTTAAAGATAAAACCGTGGCTCTGATACCACTGTTGGGTTCACCTGTACCGTACGGGTTATACGCAGCGGAAAATTATGTTTCAAAAACAAGTATTTATCATATAAATACTCAACCCATACGTACATATAGTGAATACACGAATCGTCATCATTTAAAAACATGTAATAATAAAAATTTTGATTTGTTGTAAGTAAATTAAATTTACCTTCGTTCTTGAACTCCTTCAAATGACGATGTATGAGGAAATCAATTCCCGGTTTGGTAACTTTTACGAAACGATAGAAATATTATAAACTCAAGGCGAACAAAGTTCGAATAATACACAGCAAGAACGAAAAGAAAAACTGGGAGGACACGCATAAAGCGGCCTAGAACCACAACTCAAACAAAAAAACCAAGGTACCATCCACTGCCCAAAACGGCCTAGAGGTACAAAGAAAAGAAAACGAACCTGCCACAAACTAACCTAACCTGACTAACAACAGCCTAAACCAAAAGCTAAACAAGAACACCAAACAAAAGAAAAGCAACTGAAAAAACTAGCAGCACATATCAGTTCTTCAACACAGCAAAGTCGAGCCAATCCTGATGAGCAGCCCGCAAGGTGACTTGGATTGGCATGAGGATGTTTTGAAAGATACTCAGGTTGCGGGTCTTCCAGAGCCACCATAGGATATAGGTGGTGAGCTGGATTCTAGCCTCTGATGTGTCTGAGGAGTATAAGGAGCAAATATCAAACCACCAGCTTCTAAAGGATGAGTCTTGAGATGGCAGGAGGTTCCAAGTGACCTGGGCAATGTTCCACAGATTTGCAGCTCTTGAGCATTGGAAGAGAACATGGTTTATAGTTTCTGGTTCCTCACCACATATACTGCACATAACATCACAGTCCAGTCCTTTCCTCCGCAGATTTGTTGTAACAGGAAGAGCTCCCTCAATGCATTTCCAGATAAAGATCTTAACTTTGTTGACAATGTGTAGTTTCCAAAGTCTTTGCCTGAGCTTGATCAGATTTGGACCTGTCCTGCTACTACTCCCGGGTATATCCAAAGCAAGTAGTTTCTGATGTGCAAGGAAAGAGTAGGTGCTAGAGACTGAAAAGTCTCCATTTTTATTGAGTTTCCAGTAAGGCCTATCTTGCTTCCCCGGTTTGAGAGTGGAAATATTCAAGATGGCTCTGCTGTCATGAGCATTGAACACTTGGTTAATCAACCAGGCATTCCAGTTTTTCCCAGTATTATCAACAAGCTCATTGACCCAAGTAAGATGTCCTCTGGCAAAATCAACCAACACAGGCTTAGGCTGAAAGAGGTTGGGGACCCAATTAACATCATCAATTCTGGTATTCATACCATTTCTAATTTCAACAGCATACCCCTTAGCCAAAGTAGGAACAACCCCAAGCCAGTTGGCCCATAACCAAGAACAAGATTGAGATTTAACAGCATCAAAGATAGAGCAATGAGGAAAATACCTATCTTTTAGGATTCTGCTCACCAGAAGATTAGGCTGGGTGGTGATTCTCCACAGCTGTTTGCAAATGAGAGCAGTATTGAACAGTTGAAGATCTAGGAAACCGAGTCCACCATGGTCCTTGGGAAGTGTCAGTTTGTTCCAAGCTCTCCAGTGGATTCCACTGCTATGGTCTTCATTTGTGCTCCACCAGAACTGAGAGCATAGCTGAGAGATTTTTGCACAAAGAGTTTTTGGAAGCATAAAACAGGACATTGTGAACATTGGAAGGGCTTGTAAAACAGCAGTGATGAGCACAGATTTTCCAGCTTGGCTGAGTAGCTTTGATCTCCAATTACTAATCTTGGACTGGACAGAATCAATGATATAATGGAAAGTGTCAAGCTTGGATCTACCAATGCCTAGAGGAAGGCCTAGATATCTGGTAGATCTATGCTTGACAATTCCAGGAAGAGCAGCACAAATTCTGTTTTGGAGAATATCAGGAGTTTTCCTGCTGAAGAAGATGGAAGACTTGCTGAAATTTACCATCTGCCTAGTAAATAGCCTATATCTTTCCAAAATAGTGAGGATGGAGTGGGCCTGATCAACTGTGGCCTTGCAGAAAACCAGAGAGTCATCCGCAAAGAGTAAATGAGAGAGTGCAGGGCCATTTGTGGATAGTTTCATACCAGTAAGATGACCAGAGGCAGTAGCTTGGTTGACCAGAGCAGATAAGGTTTCAGCAATGATTAAGAATAAATAAGGAGAAAGGGGATCTCCCTGTCTTATTCCTCTTGTAGGAAGGACATAACCATTAACTTCACCATTAATCTTAAAGGAGAATGAGGAAGTAGAAATGCAGATCATGATCAAGTTGACAAAGTCCTGATGGAAACCCATTTGCAGCATAATTTTTTTCAAACAAATCCATTCTACCTCGGTCAAAAGCTTTCATGAGGTCCAGTTTCAATGCCATAAAACAGTGTTTAGAAGAAGAATGCCTGTTTAAGAAATGAAAGGCCTCATGACCAATAATGACATTGTCCATAAGTTGCCTTCCTTTGATAAAAGCAGACTGAGAGTCACTGATGCACACATCCATACACTTTTGAAGTCTGGTGGCAAGAATTTTAGAGACCAATTTATATATGATAGTGCACAAACTAATAGGTCTAAACTGAGTCACATATTCTGGATTCAGGCACTTTGGAATAAGAGTGACTATAGTATGGTTCCAGTATTTTAAAAGAAGCCCCTTGTCATTCAGAAAACTGGAAATAGCTGACACCACATCATTTTTTATAATGTCCCAAAAAGATTGGTAGAAAAGAGCAGTCATACCATCCTCTCCTGGAGATTTGTCTGGCTGAAGGCTGAAAAGAGCTCCTTTGATTTCATCTTCTGAGGTTGGAAGGAGGAGGACTTGGTTCATCTCAGCAGTAACAGAGGGATTGATAAGAGAGAGTATGGAGTCACCCCCCGAAGACCCTTCTGATGTGAAAAGATCCGAGTAGAATTGGTTGATGTGGTTCTGGATTTCTTGAGGAGTCTCACAGGCGATGTTCTGATTGATAAGGAGTCTAGTAATGGCATTCTGTCTTCTTCTGGACATAGTGTAAGCATGGAAGAATTTAGTGTTGCTGTCCCCTTCCTTAAGCCACTGAACTTTGGATTTTTGTTGCCAGAAAAGCTCTTCAACTTTTTGTGCTTGCTGAAGCTCAGCTTTTGTTGTGACCCACTCATCCCAATTGGTAACACCTTCTTCTTGCTGCAGAGAGTCCAGCTTTTTTGAGAGATTTTCAATGAGAGATTGGTTCTGAGATTTGAAATTGGCACTCCAGATTAACAAAGCTTGTCTAGTTGCCTTAACTTTCTCCTTAAGAATAAAGAAGGGAGTGCCAGTAAAAGATTTGCTCCAAGCTTCTTGAATAATGTGATGAATCCCATCCCTTAAAAGCCATCTTTTATCAAAATGGAACCTGCTTCTCCTTCTTACAAGTGGATCTCCTGAGTTAAGCAGCAGCATGGTATGATCTGAGGCTGGTCTTGCACTATTGAGAATTGAGGCTTGTGGGTGACTCTCCAACCAAGCAGCTGATGCAAAGCCTCTGTCAAGCTTGGCTTCTATGAGGCCTTCAGAAAATCGATTGTTGTACCAAGTAAATTTGTACCCAGTCATTCTTATTTCCTCCATTCCCATGCGGTTGATAAAAGAGTTGAAACCTTCCAAACTAGAAGATGCTCTGTCAATGCCTCCTCTTTTTTCTTCCCCTCTGCAGATAGCATTCCAATCACCAATAATATACCAGGAATCACCCCATTGATGCTTGGCTAGTTCCAGTTCTGCCCATTGTGATTGTCTTTCCAAAGAGTTGGTGCTAAGGTAAACAAAAATCCCCCAGGTGGGGTTAGCATCTTCAAATCTGTATTGGACTGCAATGTAGTAGGGATGAGAAATGATCTGGTCAATTTGAACTTCAGAAACCCAACACAGAAGTAATCCACCACTGAGGCCAACTGGATCCACTATAGAGCATCTATTATCAAAACCAAGCTTTCTCACTACTGATTTAACAAAGGCTGAGGAGTTTTTTGTTTCTGACAGAAAAGTAAAAACCGGGTGGTGAGTTCTTAAAGACTCTCGAATTTGGGAAATTGTAGAGGGCCCACCCAGCCCTCTACAATTCCACACCATGGCTAACATTGATCACTTCGGCGCCATTCGAGGCTGGCCACCTCCACCTTTTCAGAGTCGATTTTCTGCTTCTTATTGCTTTCAGGATTCTGGTTTTGAGACTGAATTTCTGGCTTTTGGTCATCATTGTCAGATCTGATTCTCTTAACTGAAGTGTTAGCCACCTGGATTGAAGAGGTAATAGGCTGTCTCTGAAGTCTTCCTAATCTGGATTCTGATCTTTTCCACAGTTTGGGTTTAGCAAGGTGCTTACTTGGAGTAGAAAGTTGTAGAGACTTCTCCATAGTACTAGGGTGCTGTGAGGTATCCACTTCCATTTCCTGCTCGAGGATTTGGACTTGCTTATGAGACACCAGAACTTCCTGTGAGAACTTAGAGGATGAGGGAATGTCATGAGGCATATCATTTAAGATAGGAGAAATAGCCTGAATAGGTTGTGAGATAGAGGTTTCAGAGGCTGTGTTATGATGTTGAGATGGAGAGCCTTCAATAGATAGGATTTTATTACTGTCATTTTGGTGGGAGGATGGAGTAGGTATGCGGGTGTTAGAGGCTGTGGGTGAAGATGGGTTCTCTGAGGATGAAGGACTGTAAGTTCCCTGAGAATTAATGCCAGCCCAGTGAGGGCTTTCAGTAGCCCTCATCCAAGCACCATATTGACCTTCCTGAACATTTCCTGTTTTGATATCATCCATTCTCAATGCACATGCTCTATCCAAATGTCCTATTAGGCCACAGTAATGACAATGGTTAACTAGCTTTTCATATTTGAAACCTACATTGACTGTTTGATCATCCATTCTCAGAGTAGCACATCGAGGCAGAGCTTCCTTTAAGTCTACTGTGACAAGAAGGCGCATAATTCTTCCACCATGACTGCCAGCTCCAACAATAACCACATTTTGCACCTGTTTAAACACCCTCCCAATTTTCCTGCCTACTTCAGTGCTTAACCAATCCAGCGGCACATTGAAGGCCTGAACCCATAAGTTGAGGTCATTAAAAGTTGGATGGCTTAAAGACAGACCTCTTCTCCATTCTGAGAGGATGAGATACTGATTGTCATACGTCCAGTTAATGCCCTTGGCCACTCGCTCCTTGTCCTCCTTACTTTGGAATATAAATTGGAAGTAGTTCGGTCCGAGTTCCTTAATGTCCATGGGCTGATTAAGCCTCCATATCTGGTTCATTGCCCTTTTGACGCCCATCCAACTGTTTTTCCGATCACCAACAATTTTCCCAAATAAGCTACGTTGGCATTCATCCGCACTGAGTTTAATGTCTTCATGCCCAATATCAATAAAGGAATGCTCTTTAGCTGATAGGGACACATTCTGTAGCTTCTGGGATAATTCTTCATCTTGCCCAATGCAATTTGGGGATCCCATAAGAACCCTAATTTAAAACCCGATGAACTGAGAAGAAAAGGAAAAAGACAAAGATGGAGGAGCAAGAGATTGAAATGATGGGGATAGAGAAGAGAAGGTATCAACTAAGAAAAGGGGATAAGCAACCGGAAAAGCTCTCAGGCGAGAGAATGCAGAGCGCTCTCAGGCGAGAGAATTTTTTGTATTGCAACTTCTTTTTGTTGATGTTACTCGCTTTAGGAATCCAAATGTCTTCCCTCTAATCGTATCCACCTTTTTAATTCGGTTCCGTAATAGTTTCTTCGCTAGTAGAAACTACTCAGTTTTTATTCAATTAGTTTAGAATATATTTTGAGGAGATTTACAAGAACTCTTTCTTGTTTTGAAGTTTGAAGAACACTTCTTCTTTTCTCTCTTTTTCAACTCTTGAAAACTTAAGATTACTTTTGAACATCAAATATGTCCATATTTATACTAAACATTTTAGTATAAGTTAATAATATTTGGTGGAATATTTTCATAAAATATAAAAAGTCTTCAAGAATATTTTCATAAAATATTCAATCTTGAACAAGACTATCCCCACCAAATATTGTATTAATAAAAATAAGATTAATTATGTTAAGTGGTTAACAACTTCAAACCACCATAATTAATTTATTCTTATTAATATTTAATCTTTAATAAAATAATGATTCTTGAAAACATTTTTCAAGACTTTATTATTTTATTCTTTTCTCCCATCTCCTCATTTAATAATCATATTATTATTTGGATTTGAAATTTAAAATCCAATTTTAAATTCCAACTATTAATTAGTAATTACATTAATTACTAAATTAATATCCAAAATTCAATTTATCAATCTTATTGATTAATTTAATATATTCTTTAATTGACATCTAATCAAATTAGATTTTTCAATTAATTCTAACTCTTTAGAATTACTATTTGAATTTTACCTTCATTCAAAAATTGGTGTGACCTTTTAGGTTCACAATTAATACTAGTAGTGGGTTTACAACTCTTTGTAATTTGAGTTAATCTTATTAACTCTTATTCATGAATTAACTCCTTAATTGAAGAACCCACATATCATGGGAACATCTAGCAAGTAACATGAATCTAGTATTAAGTGAATAGCGAGTAAACCTATTTCAATTACAAGTCCATACATGTAAAATCCTTTCGACATCCAATTTCCCGATTAAATCTTTGGGTATGATTTTGTCGAAACCCAAATTGATTTAATAACTATGATTCCATTTCAAGTCTAGTAATTCGTTTATGAATCTCTATTCATCCCGCCTTGGCCAAGGACTTTGAATTACTAACTATGAAACACATAGGAAATTCACGTATCTTCATACGTGTCGAATCCTTTGTTGGCCACTGACAAACTTCCATACATATTAATATAGTACCCAAAATATCCCTTTATACGATTGTGTTAGCAATCAAAAGGATAAATCAAAGTAAAATATAATATGCACAAAGTTACCATTGTGCCTCAAGTCTAAGGATTAATCATGTACTATTGTAACATGAAAATTCTTATTCGACAGATAAATTATCATTAAGAATTTTCATACGGTCATGTTGAGTGAACTTGTTCTTTAACAAGCACCCACATATATGTATTTGCGTCCCACGCTAATGTTGATGGAATGCAACATTCTTGTCCTACAAGCATACATCATATATGCAAGTCTTTTCCGGATTTATTCGATATCCCATCTCGAAACATCCAACGACTTGGAACTGTATTTAAGATCACAACTTTCAAGGTATGTTCCATGATCACCATCTCTATGCGCAACCATACCTTATAGCTATATGTGATCTAGGGATTTTATTTTAAGTGCAAATATAAGATAAATGCTTACTCTTAAAATAAAGTAATGCCTTTTAATTAATATAATTCCAATAGATTGTATTTACAAGTAGAATACGTCCAATCTGATTGGTACGTCGGGTATCCTACTCTAACACATAAGTCATTCCAGTCACCAGTGCATAACCAATAATTGCCCCATCTATGCTGCATACACTTCAAAGTCCCATTGTTGCATTCTAATAGGTTTAGAAGTGCTCATGTAAACAAAAATAATCCACATGGGAGTAGGAAAATGAGGAGTTGAAAATTCAATTTCCATACAAAAGTCATGACAAATAAGCTGAGAAATATTTACATTAGTACCCCATAGCAAAAGAAAGCCCCCAGCAGTACCAACAGGGTTAACTACTTTCCATCTATCACCAACATTAAGACTAGAGCAAACAGTATTAACAAAAACAAGATTTTTTTTTGTTTCAGACAGGAAAGAAAAATCTGGGCAGTGGGTCCTCATTGACTCCTTAAGCTGGGGAATCGTAGAGGGTCCACCCAAACCTCTACAATTCCACACCAGCACTCTCATTGTTCACTTGTTGGCCCTTTGTGGGTGGCCAACAAACCCAGATCAGTGATGAGTTTGAGCTTCTTACCTCTCTGAGAGGAGGATGTAGTTGCTTGGGAGGATTCATCTACCTCTGGTTCATCTCTCTTTTGGGAGTGCTTGTTTGTGGGAGCTTTTGGTATTGACAAAGAGTTCTGAGTTTTGTCCTTGTTTGGAGTAGCTCTTTTCCACTTCCTGGTGTTGTGAACAGTAGCTGGATGAACCCCTTCAATATCCATGTTGTGTGCTATCTCAGGAATAGGAACATCATCAATCTTCTTATTATTGTTTGGCTCCATTTCAGCTCCTTTTGACTGGTTTATTGGATCTGGAATCAGTGGAGTGCCTTGTTCTGTGAATGAGGTTGTATGATGGTTAATTGAGGCTGGTATGTTGAGGCTCCCTGGCTGAGCTTGGATAGATACTTCCACTAGACAAGAAGGTTTCAGAAGGCTGTTTTCAGAATTGTCAGAGTCAATTACCCTCTTCGCAGGAGAGGATTTGGGAGTTGGGGAGTTGGACTTGAGAATAGGGACTATATCTTTAGACCCCAAGGATCCCATTTGGCTGGTTTGGTGGAAGTTGTGATGTTGGTAGCTTTCTCCCACTTTTAACCAGTCCCCATACTGACCACCTTTCAGATATTCTTGAACTATGTCCTCCAATCTTTTTTTGCAATCACGATCTAAATGTCCTAATGCACCACAGTAATAGCAAAGATTGACTAGCTTTTCATATTTGAAGGTGGCTTTGGTGACTTCCTCTCCCAGCCTTACATTAGCACATCTTAGAAGGGGTTCTTTGAGATTGATAGCAGCCAGAACTCTTATTACCCTTTTACCACCTGTGTCTTCAGCTTTGGGGATGGTGACGTTTTTCACCCCTTTGAGCAGTTTCCCAATTTTAAGCCCAACTTCCTCAGATTGCCAATGGATCGGGACATTGAAAATGTGGACCCAGAGATGGAGGATATCAAAGCAAAGATGTGAGATATTAATGTTGGCGACCCATTCATGAAGAATTAGGTATTGGTTATCGATGATCCAGTTAGTGCCAGAGGCCACTTTCCTGAGATCTTCACCGTTTTCAAAGATGAATTGAAAATAATTATAGTTTAGTTCTCTTATCTCGACTGCTTCTTGAATCTTCCATATTGACCTATTGTTCTCCTGAGGCCAAAGAGGCTAGCCTTGCGATCCCCTATAATTTTGCCGAATAAGCTTCTCTGGCACACTTCTTTACTCGGCTTGATGTCGTCTTGGGCAATATTGACAAAGGAGTTTTCCGCTTCCGACAACGTGAACTTTTTCAATTGTTGCTCAAGATCGTCTTTCCCGTGGTGATCTGGGCCGGATGAACTTCAGGCAGCCATGGTAAACGAATCTATGAGGAAGATTTGAGTATGGATTTTGCGGTGTTTCCCAAAGGGAGAATAGTTTTCCCAAAAGGAGAATTAGGGTTCCCAAGGGAGAATATCCCATATTATGAATCAAGAATAACAAATTGTTCAATTGGACTAATTCGAGGTCGATTACACTATAATTGACCGAGATTGTACTAATTCGACTTCAATTAGACAAATTAGAGTTCGATTACACTATAATTGACCGAGATTGTACTAATTCGGCTTCAATTGGACTAATTTGACTTCAATTACACTATAATTGACCGAGATTGTACTAATTTTACTTCAATCGGACTAATTTGACTTCAATTAGACTAATTCGAGTTCGATTACATTATAATTGACTGAGATTGTACTAATTCGACTTCAATTGGACTAATTCGAGGTCGATTACACTATAACTGACCGAGATTGTACTAATTTGACTTCAATTGGACTAATTCGAGGTCGATTACACTATAATTGACCGAGATTGTACTAATTTGACTTCAATTGGACTAATTTGACTTCAATTGGACTAATTCGAGTTCGATTACACTATAATTGACCGAGATTGTACTAATTCGACTTCAATTGGACTAATTCGAGTTCGATTACACTATAATTGACCGAGATTATACTAATTTGACTTCAATTGGACTAATTCGAGTTCGATTACACTATAATTGACCAAAACTGTACTAATTTGACTTCAATTGGACTAATTCTAGTTCGATTACACTTTAATTGATCTAGATTATACTAACTTCAATTGGACTAATTCGAGTTCGATTACACTATAGTTGACCGAGATTGTACTAATTTGACTTCAATTGGACTAATTCGAGTTGGATTACACTATAATTGATCGAGATTGTACTAAGTTGACTTCAATTGGACTAATTTGAGGTCGATTACATTATAACTGACCGAGATTGTATTAATTCGACTTCAATTGGACTAATTCGAGTTTGATTACACTATAATTGATCGAGATTGTACTAATTTGACTTCAATTGGACTAATTCGAGTTCGATTACACTATATTTGACCGAGATTGTACTAATTTTACTTCAATTGGACTAATTTGACTTCAATTAGACTAATTCGAGTTCGATTACACTATAATTGATCGAGATTGTACTAATTTGACTTCAATTGGACTATTTTGATGTCGATTACACTATAATTGACCGAGATTGTACTAATTTGACTTCAATTGGACTAATTCGAGTTCGATTACACTATAATTGACTGAGATTGTACTAATTCAACTTCAATTGGACTAATTTGAGGTCGATTACATTATAATTGACCGATATTGTACTAATTCGACTTCAATTGGACTAATTCGAGGTCGATTACACTATAATTGACTGAGATTGTACTAATTCGACTTCAATTGGACTAATTCGAGGTCGATTACACTATAATTGGTTGAGATTGTACTAATTCGACTTCAATTGGACTAATTCGAGGTCGATTACACTATAATTGTCCGAGATTGTACTAATTCGACTTCAATGGGACTAATTGGAGTTTGATTACACTATAATTGACCGAGATTGTACTAATTCAACTTCAATTGGACTAAATCGAGTTCGATTACACTATAATTGACCGAGATTGTACTAATTCGACTTCAATTGGACTAATTCGAGTTCGATTACACTATAATTGACCGAGATTGTACAAATTTTACTTCAATTGAACTAATTCAAGGTTGTTGTAAATATCTTTTCTGGAGTAGAATCGAAAGATTCGAACACCGGGTCGGGTCTCACGAGGAAGGTTAGCCAGAATATTCTATACGTTTATTCAAATACTAATTAAAGAAATAAAATTCCTAAACATTCTAATTCAGATGATTTGGTTTGATTATTAACTACGAAAAAGACTTCAAACATGGTAAATAGAAATAGCAAGCAATCGACGAAGAACAAGCAGGATTTAAGAAGTTAGGGAGTCGGGGATATCCGTTTTGGTTCAAAAACGCAATTATCAAGCAAGAGATTGTTCGGTCAAGTGATTTGAATAATCACTTTTCGTAACTTTTCGTAACAAGAGAACAAACTAGAACGGCAAATTAACAATTCATTTAACTTCTAGGCAATACAGAACAAGCCTAGTTCATACGAGCCTATTTCGACCGACTCCTCCCCTTTCGGTTCTAAGAGTCGATTAAAGTAGACTAGAAGGTGTTTAATCAACTAGTCCGTTTACAATAACCAACATCAAGCAAGAATAGATCGAACTCAATTGCTAACAATTGGGGATTGAAGTGTCACCCTTCAACAGTTCTAAATACTCGAGCCCGACAATTGAAAAAACCTAGAAAAAGATCAGCTCGTATGAAATTGAACAATCCTGAACCCGACAATCACAAACGATATCAAAACATCAATCCCATATCCCTAGCATATGGATTTAGCCAATCATAATCGATTCAACACCAACAATCTCAACAATCAAGACAAATATATTCATAGATTAAATGAAAAGAAAATCTTACGAGTGATGAAATCCTAAGGTTGAATACGATAAACAAGCTTAATCCGAAGCAATAGTGAAATCCGAGTTCAAATCCGTGTTCTACGATGAAAAATATGAGAGGAAGATGTAAAACGAGAGAAAAGAGACGAGAGGGTAGGGTTTTTATGTTCTGGGGTGAGAGATCCCTCTTTTCTGTCGAGCCCGATCCATATTTATACTTGGCACGGCATCACGGCGTGGTGGCTTAGTGATGCGTATGTGGTCATTGACCCGTTCGAGCGCGAGGACGAGGCCTACGATGACCAAGGAAAATGTGCGCAAGTCGTCGGGACAGGCCGAGAGGCCGTAAAAAGAGGGCACGTACGCGCATAAAATGGCGCGCGCATAACAGGCGCACGGTATGTAATATCCCTCTCAGTTATCTCAGTTATTATGAGTTATTGTTCCAAGAAATAAGTGATTTCAAGTCCAAGATAGTGAGTTATCGGACCGAAATTAAGAATTTTCAAGGAACAAGCCACACGAGTCGTGTGAAGAGACACACGAGTCGTGTGAAGCCACACGAGTCGTGTGGAGAGGCACACGAGTCGTGTGGAGAGGCACACGAGTCGTGTGGGATGGAGACGTGATGAAAGTTAGCCTCGGGATTTTGACACGAGTCGTGTGATGAGCCACATGAGTCGTGTGAAGCTACACGAGTCGTGTGATATAGTACACGAGTCGTGTGAGAAGATGAATGATTAAGAGCAAAAGTGTCGGCAAGCCACACGAGTCGTGTGGCAAGGCACACGAGTCGTGTGAGGCCACACGAGTCGTGTGACTCCGCCACACGAGTCGTGTTGCCGACAGTCCAATTGGATTATTGAGAATTCGATTGTGACTTTAACCAAATGCCATTTTTGATGTTTAAATATGCTTTGGATGGATGAATAAGTAAATCATAAGATATTTTAAAGATTATTTAAGTTTATAAGTTAAATTTTATATTATGATCATTTAATCACTCTATTTGGATGTTTCTCCAATTTGTGCCTATAAATAGAGGCTTAAACCTTAGAGTTTTTACANCNNNNT
>BKCP01007227.1:47911-91278 GCA_008636005.1 Striga asiatica | reverse complement strand
ANNCNTGCGTGGGCGTGATGCACAAATGCACGAGACGCGCACGGGACCGATGCCGAGGAGGACTAGGAGTAGCGCACGACGCGGCTAGGGTTTGGACCGGCGTGCGGCGCAAGCAATAGTGGAGGATCCGATTTTATTAGCATAATTAGGACTCTAGTTTGGTTAGGAGATCTTGAATAAAGGCATGTGCCTATTTAGTTAATTAATTATTTGGTAAGTCTTAGATATGAGGATATTTAGTTTCCTTAGGAGTTTATTCTCTTTCATGATTTAGAATTCTAGTTAGTATAGGATTAGATCTACTTAGTCCCTATAAATACTACCCATTGTCATTCAATTTTTATCATCCAAGTAATAAGAAAAATCGATCGTTTCGATCACCAAATCTCGTGTGTGATTTACATACAAAATCGTGTTAGAAATAGGACCAACATCCGATTTTCTTCACACCTATCACGAAGTACGAAGGCGTCGGCGCGCGTATTAGCAACCTATCGCTTCGAGACCAAGGCGTCGGCGCGGGTTTCACGGCAAATCGAGTTGAGCGGATACACGATCTCTCATCATTGGTGCTTTCATTGAGAGTGTTTGATCGTGTATCAAGTTAAACTTTCCCTTCCTCTTTCAAATTTTTCTTTCTTTTGAATTTTTTCTTTTCGTTCGTGATTCAAAAAAAAAAAAAAAAAAAAATAATGACGAACTCGCATAAGGACCGGATCGAGCAATTGGAGAGTGGATTAAATTCCATGATCGAGGACGTGCAAGGCTTGAAGGTCGACATGAAGGCCGTACAAGATGGTCAACACGCCACATACAACCAATTGGCCAAGCTCGAGCAATCAATAGCCGCAGGATTTGCAAAGCTTCGACGACGTGGTCAAAGGTCATCAAGGGATCCTACAACCGGGTCATCTTCGGAGGAGTCTTCATCTTCGGAGGATGAGGGTAGCGCGTATGAGGAAGAGACGGACCACCGGTCTCAAGGGTCTAGGGGTTCATGGCGCCACAAGGAACGAAGGGTCGAGAAACCAAAGATTGCCCTTTCCACGTTTAAGGGAGAGGATCCGGACGCATGGTTGAGTCGAGCGACTCAATATTTCGACCTCAACGAGACTCCAAAGGCTGATCGAGTTAAGTACGCCACATATTACCTTGATGGCGAGGCGAATACGTGGTGGCAACGGATGTCGCATGCGAAAAAAGGCAAACGACTGAAGTGGAAAGAGTTCGAAAAGGGGCTAATCAAGAGGTTTGGGTCGTCTGAGTATTATGATTTTGATGAGGCCTTGACACGAATTAGGCAAACGGGTAGCCTAAAGGACTACCAAAGAGAGTTTGAACGCTTAGTGTGTCATGTACGCGATTGGCCGGAACGAGCACTCATAGGCGCGTTCATTGGGGGCCTTAAGCCGGACCTTGCTGCTGAAGTTAGGCTCGAGAAGTCACGAAGCCTACAAGAAACCATGGAGGCTGCACGCATGCGCGACGATCACTTGACCGCGGTGCGCAAGACAGGCCGATCGAGCACACGCGATGGCGAGACACGGACGGAAGTACGCGCGGAGCCAGCGCGAACGGAGTCGCGATCGTACCCGGAGCCCATGCCCAAGGCGGGGAGTTCAACAACGATTGGCCGGGAAAGGATGTCCGAAGAGGAGAGGCAGCGTCGGATAAGCAAAGGTCTATGTTTCCGTTGCAACGAGAGGTTTACGCCGGGTCATCGGTGCAAGCAACAATTGTACATCATGGATGGTGACGAGGAAGAACCCGAGGAAGAGGAAACAAGGCACTGCGTTAAGGAGGACTTGGAAATTTCGGTCAATGCGATGTCGGGAGTGCACGGGCCGAGAACCATTAAGTTGCCCGCCTCGGTCCTAGGACGATCTATTGAGGTGCTAGTCGATACCGGGTCGTCCCACAATTTTATTAGTGTCATACTATCGGACGCATTGAAGTTACCGGCAACAAGGGTGGAGCCATTCGACGTGAGAGTCGCCAACGGGGAAAGACTATGATGTCGTGAGTATTATCGAGACGTGCCCATCAATCTTTAAGACGAGATCATTAAAGCCGACCTCTATTCATTACCATTGGTTGGGCCCGATATAGTTCTTGGGGTACAATGGCTGGAAGGACTTGGAGAAGTCAAAACAAATTATAAGGAGGGGATAATGGAATTTTACTCGGACAATAGGTTGGTCGTGTTAAAAATCAAGCCAAGGGGAGTAAACCATAGTGTGGAGCTACGATGGATAGAACTAATAGAGGTAGAGAGCGAGCACGAGTACTATTTTCCAATCCTTGAGGACAAGGATTTGCTTAAAGGGGGCGGGAATGATGCGTATGTGGTCATTGACCCGTTCGAGCCCGAGGACGAGGCCTACGATGACCAAGGAAAAATGTGCGCAAGTCGTCGGGACAGGCCGAGAGGCCGTCAAAAGAGGGCACGTACGCGCATAAAATGGCGCGCGCATAACAGGCGCACGGTACGCACACCGGCAATACGCGTAGGCCCGGTGATGAGGCGCGCGGGCTAGCAACGCGCGAGGGAAGGCCACGCGACAGGGGACTCGCTCGATAGAACACGAATGTCGACCAAGACACGAGGGTCGACCACACGAGGATCGACCATGCGACGATCGACCATACGAGGATCATCGACCATGCGAGGGTCGAGCATGCGAGGATCATCGACCATGCGAGGGTCGAGCATGCGAGGAACGAGTACGCGAGAAGAAGCACCAGGAGGCGTGCGTGGGCGTGATGCACAAATGCACGAGACGCGCACGGGAACGATGCCGAGGAGGACTAGGAGTAGCGCACGACGCGGCTAGGGTTTGGACCGGCGTGCGGCGCAAGCAATAGTGGAGGATCCGATTTTATTAGCATAATTAGGACTCTAGTTTGGTTAGGAGATCTTGAATAAAGGCATGTGCCTATTTAGTTAATTAATTATTTGGTAAGTCTTAGATATGAGGATATTTAGTTTCCTTAGGAGTTTATTCTCTTTCATGATTTAGAATTCTAGTTAGTATGGGATTAGATCTACTTAGTCCCTATAAATACTACCCATTGTCATTCAATTTTTATCATCCAAGTAATAAGAAAAATCGATCGTTTCGATCACCAAATCTCGTGTGTGATTTACATACAAAATCGTGTTAGAAATAGGACCAACATCCGATTTTCTTCACACCTATCGCGAAGTACGAAGGCGTCGGCGCGCATATTAGCAACCTATCGCTTCGAGACCAAGGCGTCGGCGCGGGTTTCACGGCAAATCGAGTTGAGCGGATACACGATCTCTTATCACTTAGGCACGGCGCGGCAGATGGACGCATCGCGGCGCGGCAGGGTAGCTCTCCGCGGCGCGGGGCTTCTCAGCGGCGTGGCAGGTCTGGGATGTTGTTCCTCTGTCCAGGTCGCGGCAGCAGCACGGCGTGGAGATGCCAGGCGCCACGGCGCGGCGATCTTCTTCACGGCGCGATGGNCGCGGCAAGGTAGTGCGCCGCGGCGCTGGACTTCATCACAGCGCGGGACCTGGAATGTCTAAAGTCGCAGTCCACCTCGTGGCACAGGCGCGGCGCGGCACTGGTGCGGTGGTCTGGCGCGGCGCGGACGCTGGGACGGCAGGCACCTGGGCAACTCGTGTCCATGTCGCACGACCTTACACTTTGGGCTCGTTTACGCTCGTTCGGACACAGAATTTGATTCTGTTTTTTTTTCCTATGTATTCCCAACGAACTCCTCTACAAATAAGCTCGCCCAAAATATTTTTCTCCTTCAATTTTATAATAAACGAGGCCCTGACCTGCACATCACAAACGAACACGAAAGCGGAGAAAACTGAGAAACGACCGAAAAATACAGAAAGACACCAAATAGAGGAAAACACGCAATAATATACAAAACGAACTAAAAACGAATGGAAAGACCTAAAACGGGGGAAATAGAAATGAAAAATAAGAAGGAAAAATGCAACAAAAATGGGACAAACAACTCCCCCACACTAAAACCTTTGTTCGTCCCGAACAAAAAGACACGAAAAGAAACGAAACACGCAAACGAGCATGGATAACAGTTTCAAATAAGAGAAGTCTCAAATTAATCAACTTAGCCGAGGAGACTTCCAATAACAAATATGGCACACCTCAATTGCAACTCGAATAACGCTTTGGAAAGACAAACTCTCAAGCACGGAACTATAATACATATACGCCTCACTCAGTTTCTTTCATAAATATGAACTGGATACGCTCAAATTGGTCGATCATCATGCATCAACATAAGCTTGCTTATCGTCTATTCATACTCTAAAACAATCAAAATTCATGAAGTGCAAATCAAGAGGACTTCTGGGTTGTAATGTAGGTATCAAAGGAAGGACAAATAAGAAGATAAAGTGGCTCAAATAAACAGTCACACTCTCGAGCACATAAATACTCGAATATCCCACCACCTATCCGTAATCAACAAGAAACTAATCATTCCCACCAAAAACTCCATACACTACTCACACATGCTCAAGCTGAAATGCAAATTAAGTACTTGAGTTTATTTTATTTTTATTTTTTATTTTTTTGGTATTAACTCCAGGAGTTTGCTTTTTCCTAACAAGACTAAGACATCAGGACGACATTCTCTAGGTTTAAACATTGGAGGTCATCCAAGTTTCCTAGAATGGTTTCCCAATATTCATTACTCGTCAAAGAATTTCGACAAGTAAGCGGAGTAGAATCCTTTAGTCCGTCTTGCGAGTCTCCTTTTTTTCTTTTGTTTGTTTTTTTTTATTATTAATTTTTTTTTGCAGGCACTCAAAATGCAACTCAAGCAAGTTATAAACCTTCTCCAAACACATAGTAGAAACCCGTCATCATAACAATTGCACTGTCAAATCTCAAGAAATCCAATCAATTCGGTTGACAAGGCTCAACGGGCTACTAATGAAAATATATGTTCAAGGTCAATGAAAAGGCTAAAACGAGCAATGTCAAATAAATGCCTCAATCATTTTCACAAATCACAACTTTAATCACTTCATTTCAAAACAGACTCAAAGCAAGTTCTGATCAACACAAATCCGACCAATATCTCTCAAGAAATAACCAAGGCTCAAACCTCACATCAGGTAAATAAGTGTCCAACAAAACGATGAATCGAGTTCATCAAAATATACTGGTCATGATCATCATCACATCTCCTCAACATCATCAACAATCATTAACAAATCTTAAAATTCACTATAATCCATACTCGCAAAACGCACAAACTGACTCCAGAAAAGACACTAAAATAGAACAGAAAACGAAAACAACCTAGAAGCCTAGACCTGGTCAACCATATACGCACATAATCATGTAAAAATTCCCCCACACTTAAAATCGAACAATGTCCCCATTGTCGATCATCAGTGCAAGGAAAGTTTACCCATATAATCAACCAACATAAAAGACAGAAAAACTAAAACAAAGACAAAAATAAAGAGAAGGGAAAAGTACAAACGTACAGGGCACAGTGACTAGACGAGTCACTGTGAATCCAGTGGTGCAGGTGGAGGGTGGAGGTAGTCAGGCCCCGAACAACGGTGGGCCTCTGTAACATCAAATCGCTAGCCCCATTGGAATCGGGCCAACTCCTTCGAACTCAGTTGGGGAGGGGTAGTGGGGCGGTCAGAACGGTACTCCCTCTGGACATGGACCCGGTCCTGCAATGACCTCTTAGCGTGCTCTCGCAACCACGCCTCTTCAGTGAGCTGCTCAATCGCCCTAAGGTAAGCACACTCCTCTACCAAATTTGCCTGAGGCTCAGGCCCGGTCTCTCTAACAGAAACGGCAATGGACTCGCCTAAGACTGTCATGCTCGCCGTCCCCTTCCTCACATCAATGACCGTGCTAGTGGTCGCCATGAATGGTCGTCCAAGGAGAATGGAGTGTTGGTTTCCATTCTCTTCCACGTTCCCCACATCGAGAATTACGAAGTCCACGGGGACTATCAACTTTCCTATTCGAACAAGCACATCCTCCACGATCCCTTCTGGTCGACGGTATGAGCGATCAGCCAGCTGTAGGCGCATGCCGGTGGGCTTCAAGTTTCCTAGCCCGAGTCAGTGGTAAACTGCAAGTGGCATGAGGTTAATGCCTGCTCCAAGATCAAGCAATCCCGATGTCTCTTCCCCATTCCCGAAGGCCATAGTGATCACAAAGCCTCCAGGATCCTTTTCTTTCTTCGGCAAGTCATGCTGGAAGACACTCGCCGCCTCACAAATTATCACCTCATCATCATTGTCGAACCGCTTCTTGCTCGTGGCCACTTCCTTGAAGAATCGTGCATGGGCCGGTATTTTCTTCAACACCTCGGGAGGAGATAAGTCGACATTGACCATAGCCAACATCACATGGAGGTCCCGAATCATCGTTCGGTCCTTCTCCTCTAAGAGTCGGATCGGGAAGGGAATCTTCGGTCTATAGGGGTTCGGAGATCTGTGTAAAGTAGGCTCGGGTGATGGTGTCAATGGGGTTTCCTTCTCCTTAACAACTGCCTTCTCCTCCTGATCGGGCATAAGCACTGTAACTGAATTCGCATGCTCGGGCTAACTTGGCAACTTCCCCTTGTTACATTCAGTCTCGATGGTCCCGACCCGTGTGGCCAACTATCCCACTTGCGTCTCGAGGCGCTTAATGGAAGCCTCGTTGTTCATGGTTCGTTGCTTGTTGTCAGCCAAAAACTGGAGGATCTTATCCAGCTTCTCATCTGAGTTTGTCGGGCTCGGTCCGGCTTCTGGTGTTGGCAACCTTAACATTTGTACCCTGTGTTGCTGCTGATGGGGGACAAAGTTAGGTTGAGGCGGGTGCTGGGAGTTGTTGTTAGACCAGGAGAAGCTTGGGTGGTTTCTCCACCCGGGGTTGTACGTGTTCGAGTAGGGGTCATTTCCAGGCCGGTTCTGATATCCTTGCACAGCATTTGCCTCAGCTCCTTGGCCTCCAAAATTTGGCTCGAGAGCCATAGGGCACACCTCAGAACTGTGTCCCTAGACTCCACAGGCTCCGCACACATTCACAGCCATAGTCTGAACCGGTGAAGCTCCTCTTGCATTTAGTAGTCGCATCTGCTCCGGGAGCTCGGCTAACTGCTGGGCCATGACATTGTTTCCCGATCCGACCTCATTCACTGTGGACCTCTTCCCTCTGATACTTTTCTGAGACAAATTAGCACTCATCGTCTCGTAGATCTCAATCATCTCTTCAGCTGTTTTGGCCCCAATATCCCCTTCGGCTGCGTTATCCACCATAAACTGCAGGTTCTGGTGGAGGGAGTCGTAGAAACAATTCGCTAAGAGCCCTGGAGCGAGGTTGTGATGTGGGCACTGCCGTTGGTGGTCCTTGAATCGTTCACAGGCCTCATGAAGAGGCTCGTTTGGCAGTTGAGCAAAAGAGACTATCTGGGACCGGATGTCTTGGGTCTTCTGATGGGAATAATACTTCCCGAAAAATTTCGAGTAGACCTCGGCCCAAGTTGTGAGAGAATCCGGTGTGAGGGTCATGAGCCAGGCCTTGGCCCGGTCCTTCAGAGTCTCCGGGAAGCATCACATCCTTAGCTGGTCCTCGGTCAGTCCGTGAAGAGGGAACCTCTGGAGGACATTGTAAAACTCCCGGAGGAAGTGGAGTGGGTCCTCATTTGGAAGACCATAGAAAGACGGTAACTGGTTATAGTGGATCATCTTCAGCTCATAGTTTCGGGCTTCTTGTGGCAACCGAATGCATGAAGTGATTGGCCCGATTATGGGTTGGGCCAAGTCTCTGAGGATGTTGCGAGGCGGTTGTTGTGCAGCCATGTCTGAGTTACTCCCCTCGGATGATTCTGGTGAATGCTCGCCTTCTTCGTGTGATTCGAGAGTTAGCTCGTCCAGCAGCTCTCTCAGGCTCTCGTTGAAGGGTTTGTTGATTGGAGATAGTTTACGTCCACTCCTGGTACACATACACTCAGGCAACAAACAAGTCACGAGCACCAATTGTAAAGAAAAGAAAATAAAATAAGAAAAAGAAACACCAAAAATAAGGAAAACACAAAACCAAAGAGAAACACAAAAAATGAGATGAATAAACGCACAAAATATGTCCTAAACCTTCCCCGGCAACGGCGCCAATTTGTTGTAAATATTTTTTCCGGAGTAGAATCGAAAGATTCGAACACCGGGTCGTGTCTCACGAGGAAGGTTAGCCGGAATATTCTATACGTTTATTCAAATACTAATTAAAGAAATAAAATTCCTAAACATTCTAATTCAGATGATTTGGTTTGATTATTAACTACGAAAAAGACTTCAAACAAGGTAAATAGAAATAGCAAGTAGTCGATGAAGAACAAGCAGGATTTAAGAAGCTAGGGAGTCGGGGATATCCGTTTTGGTTCGAAAACGCAATTATCAAGCAAGAGATTGGTCGGTCAAGTGATTTGAATAATCGACACGTTCAAGTACTCATTCTCAATAACTTTTCGTAACAAGAGAACAAACTAGAACGGCAAATTAACAATTCATTTAACTTCTAGGCAATACAGTTACGAACAAGCCTAGTTCATACGAGCCTATTTCGACCGACTCCTCCCCTTTCGGTTCTAAGAGTCGATTAAAGTAGACTAGAAGGTGTTTAATCAACTAGTCCGTTTAGAATAACCAACATCAAGCAAGAATATATCGAACTCAATTGCTAACAATTGGGGATTGAAGTGTCACCCTTCAACAGTTCTAAATACTCGAGCCCGACAATTGAAAAAACCTAGAAAAAGATCAACTCGTATGAAAATGAACAATCCTGAACCCGACAATCACAAACGATATCAAAACATCAATCCCCTATCCCTAGCATATGGATTTAGCCAATCATAATCGATTCAACACCAACAATCTCAACAATCAAGACAAACATATTCATAGATTAAATGAAAAGAAAATCTTACGAGTGATGAAATCCTAAGGTTGAATACGATAAACAAGCTTAATCCGAAAGCAATAGTGAAATATGAGTTCAAATCCGTGTTCTACGATGAAAAATATGAAAGGAAGATGTAAAACGAGAGAAAAGAGACGAGAGGGTAGGGTTTTTATGTTCTGGGGTGAGAGATCCCTCTTTTCTGTCGAGCCCGATCCATATTTATACTTGGCACGGCATCACGGCGTGGTGGCTTAGGCACGGCGTGGCAGATGAACGCATCGCGGCGCGGCAGGGAGAGCACGGCGCGGTAAGGTAGCGCTCCGCGGCGCGGGGCTTCTCAGCGGCGTGGCAGGTCCGGGATGTTGTTCCTCTGTCCAGGTCGCGGCAGCAGCACGGCGTGGAGATGCCAGGCGCCACGGCGCGGCCACTTTGGGCTCGTTTACGCTCGTTCGGACACGGAATTTGATTCTGTTTTTTCCTATGTATTCCCAACGAACTCCTCTACAAATTAAGCTCGCCCAAAATATTTTTCTCCTTCAATTTTAAAATAAACGAGGCCCTAACCTGCACATCACAAATGAACACGAAAGCGGCGAAAACCGAGAAACGACCGAAAAATACAGAAAGACACCAAATAGAGGAAAACAAGCAATAATATACAAAACGAACTAAAAACGAATGGAAATACCTAAAACGGGAGAAAAAGAAATGAAAAATAAGAAGGAAAAATGCAACAAAAATGGGACAAACAGAGGTCGATTACACTATAATTGACCGAAATTGTACTAATTCAACTTCAATTGGACTAATTCGAGGTCGATTACACTATAATTGACCGAGATTGTACTGAGATTGTACTAATTCCACTTCAATTGGACTAATTCGAGGTCGATGACACTATAATTGACCGAGATTGTACTAATTCGACTTCAATTGGACTAATTCGAGGTCGATGACACTATAATTGACCGAGATTGTACTAATTCGACTTCAATTGGACTAATTCGAGGTCGATTACACTATAATTGACCGAGATTGTACTAATTTGACTTCAATGGACTAATTTGACTTCAATTGGACTAATTCGAGTTCGATTACACTATAATTGACCGAGATTGTACTAATTCGACTGCAATTGGACTAATTCGAGTTCGATTACACTATAATTGACCAAAATTGTACTAATTTGACTTCAATTGGACTAATTCGAGTTAATCAAACTCGAATTAGTCCAATTGAAGTCAAATTAGTACAATCTCGGTCAGTTATAGTCCAATTGAAGTCGAATTAGTCCAATTGAAGTCAAATTAGTACAATCTCGGTCAATTATAGTAAAATCGACCTTGAATTAGTCCAAATGAAGTCAAATTAGTACATTCTCTGTCAATTATAGTGTAATCGACCTCGAATTAGTCCAATTGAAGTCAAATTAGTACAATCTCGGTCAATTATAGTGTAATCGAACTCGATTTAGTCCAATTGAAGTTGAATTAATACAATCTCGGTCAATTATAGTGTAATCAAACTCGTATTAGTCCCATTGAAGTCGAATTAGTACAATCTCGGACAATTATAGTGTAAACGCCCGTTATCTTTTAAAAAACAAAAAAATAAAATAAAACATAAAAACGGATTTCAAAATCCGTTTTTAAGTTTTTTTTATTAAATAAAAAATAAATAAAAAATAATTAAAAAATAAAAATAGATTTTGAAAATCCATTTTTAAGTTTTTTTTATTAAAAAAGTAACAAATAAAAAATAAATAAAAAATAATTAAAAAATAAAAACGGATTTTCAAAATCTGTTTTTTAACAAAAAATAAAAAAAATAAAAATAAAAAATAATAAATAAATAAAAACGNTCATCATCATCATCATCATCATCATCATCATCATCATCATCATCATTATTTGTACGTAAGAGATATTAATTAATATTCATAAATTAAAAATTCTCATTAAATAATATTTATAAATTAAAAACATGAAATCAATATATAATACAATGTATCTATATAAGTTAATGAAAATGTTATATAAACTTTAAATTGTGCAAAAATACATAAAAATGTCTATTTAAAATTAGTACACATTTCGTGCGTTGTACCTAATTTATTATAGATTACATTATATCATTTCAAAATATGTGTCATTTCAAAAAGTTTATTTAGAAATACGATTTGACTATAACGTGATTCCATAAAATAATTATTTTGGTAAACTTTTGTCATATATTTAAAAATCTATGAGAATAATAAGTATAAATATAAAACTTATATTGTTTAATTAAATAAAATGAATTTATTTTTGTATAAAATATCCAAATTAAAAAATTGAAGTAGTTGAGTAAAAGCAATCAGTTATAAGATTTTTTATGCCAAAAAAATCGACACTATTAATCATGCTAAAAAAATGAACAGTGCATTTCACACAAAAATTATTTGAAATGTCGTAACAAAAAATGAATTAAATCGAGACCCACTAATTATACAAAAAAAAATAAAAATTGACCAAAGCTTTTTCTATAAAAAATATATCGATACACTCACATTATATCAAAATAACAATCATATTATTTTGTCAGAGTTACGGTAATTTTATTATGTTAATTTTATACGGAAAGTTGAAATAAAAATTGAAAAACCCACGTTGTAGCATGTGCATTACAAAAAAAAATCGTATATTGATTAATTTTTCAACAAATTTCCTACCCAGAAAAAAAAAAAAACAATTATCAAATAACCTAAGGCTATGTTTGGATTGAAGGATTTATTGAGGGATTTGAAATCCATAGATTTCAAATTGACAAGTTCAAATTCTCATGCATGTTGGGATGATAAGAGAAGTTGGAGGGTTTGAAATTCATGCTAGATGTTTTTTTAGTCATTGTTTTGAAAGATTTTAAATGACTACTCAAACTTAGTCATTTGAAATACACTGTTTATCACCGTTGACGATCACGCCGTCCGCGATCATTTAGGTTCATCACCACCGCGAGTCAACACCATCGGTGCGAGCTAGACAATTGATTTATAATATTTTTAATACATCCATTCAAGGAGTGTGCAAGTTAAAAAGATTATATTTCAAAAATTTTGAAATCAAGGATTTCAAATCCCTCATAACAAATGGAGCCTAAATAAATTTGCCCACTTTTTCTCTTCAATTCTAACTTTTTAAGCATGCCATCTTTATCTATTTAAAAACAAATTCTCAGCTCGTCACTCGGCCATAAATAAGAGGTAAAAGACCTCAGCCACCCTACCTTTTCTCGGCTAAAGGAATGAGGAGAAAGAAGGCTCGGTTTGGCTCGTACAAGGGTCTCGGCTATCTCTTTCTCTCGATTGAAAAATCATGCTTGAACATGGATGGGAATGGCTCTTTTTGATGGCTACTAATCGATTTCAAGGCTGTTGAAGGTTCTTTGGCTCCGGTCAGGTGCTTGTCCTTAGACTAGGTTTACCGCTTGCCGCCTCCGCTGTCTCTCGGTGGTGCTTGGCTGCAAGTGTGCTGGGATATTGCTCGGAATTTGCTGTGGGGTTGAGGAATATTTTATGAACTTTTTCTATGAACTTCGCAGGGAAACAAAAGGAGGTGGCTGGTGGTGCCTTTAAATACGTGATGGTTAGGGCCTTTGAAATTTTGAACGAGGGATGGAGAGGTGTAACACCCCGCTTATCAGAGTAAATTTTTCGCAACATTTACTTCGAAAATACTTCGAAATTTTCTGAAATCTTTTGCACTTAACTCGGGATGCTACTAAAACTTATCTTTTCTGGAAATCCATTTTTCTTTAAATCTGGTCTAACTGCTATTTTAGACATAAAGAAAATAGATTTAATCAACCATGCATGTAAACTTGACCATGTTCATACTATTGAACTACTTAAATTCTGTAAGTCTGAAATTACTTAACATGCAGGTTCGAAACTTGAAATGCGTAGCGGAAATCTGAAAAACGTAATATCACATTATACAGACAGTATAAATAATTGTGCTCGTAAATAATGACATTTTGAATCCACGACCCCACCACCACTGCTTAGCTCACACCTCTGCACCGACCCTGTGACCTGGAAATGATAATAGTTGGGCGTGAGTACTAATCCACTATACTCCGTAAAAACCCATACTGAATAAACAGCACATATAATCCCATACCATGAACTAAGTATATACATAAATAAAACTTTACTTTACTGGGGCAACATCCGTGAACTTTCCGGATTATCATGTGATCACACTCTGGGGGTCGCCTTCCCAAAAAACCAGGATGGGAACTTTCCATACAAGACCGGGTGATCATAAACTCATCTTAACTGGACCACGAACGGGAACTTTACCGTTCGGGTAAATATCTACATACATACCTCATGCATGGTACAAGATTATAAGCAATGTAATACCCAGTGTAGGTCCCCACCTTTTCTTCTTTTGAAAACTTTTGAAAACTGTAAGTGCTGTGCTGGTTAGCTATATCTGCAAGCTGCATAAAAATATACAAATATACTAAGTACTATGCTCATATACTCAGTGAAATGCTAAGATGCTCGACTCTATCAGATAACTTATCCGGATATAAAAGAACACTAACAGTTTTCTAAAATCATACTAAGTCCAGAAATAAAACTTATTTACTTAACTAAAATGGTTTGGCTCAGATAGAAACTCAGACCAAAATACTCGAACCAACTGGTCTTACTTAATCGAACCGGAACTTTCTAACTACTCAACTTATATATGACTATATCTCAAGGATTTTTATCCAAGTCAAGTTTCATAATTTAATTCCATTTAAATTGAATTAAAACAAATTCTCTAATCTCTATGATATTTATTTTTTATTTTTTATACTCATGTACTTGTTGTTCGAATTTCAACTAAATATCCCTTAAATAACTCATTTCATGAAATTTTCTTAATTTATATATTTATCTCATAATTATAATAATTTAATTAATCCTTCAAACTAAACTCGAAATTAATAAAAAGGATAATTAAGCTTTATACCTCCTCTCTATTAGACGAGAAACTGAAAGAATCGAAAAACGAAGCCTCGAACGCTCGAAATCGTCCTCGACAAATTTTCTTATTTTCTACTTTTTATACGGGAACTTCGGTTTCCTTTCTTTATTTATTTTAGTATTAGTTGAACTTTTTGAAGTGGATCTCACTTAAATCTTGCTGCTACTCTATTTATAGCCAAACACTTAAGAGGTGATGAATTTATTGATTGATTAGGATAATAATAAGTGTCCACGACACTCCTCTAGCTTACTCATCTGGCAACTTCTTAAAATATGAGTCATGCTAAGAGATTAATTTAAAAAGTGGCTGGCCACTATCTTTGACCAAAACAAATATTTAAACATTGCATTATAATTGAACTTGGGAGAAAATAGAATGGCACCATGAGTTGAACACGGAATTTGTAAACTATTATAAATGTGGGGTGTGTTTTTATTTCTTTAACTTCATTAAGGACATTTGTCTTTTAATTTAGATTATTAAGTGTCAGAATAAAAAAACTTAGTTGGTCATTAAGTGTCACCATGATAATCTCATCCTTAGCATGTGATTTGAATATAAGATGATCGAAAATAATTCATTATTTAGATTTAAACGTCTGAACACGTAATTTCTTGTTTAGCGAAAGAAAAATGGAACACGGCATTGATTAGCCACGAAACCATTTCTTGTCAAAGACAATGACTTGATCAATAGCTTAATTACACTAATCTTATCATAATGGTGGCTTTAAATTAAATATAAGACAGGAAAAAAAATGTCATAAATATAATACTTGTAGTAAGGTAAACCGATACATAAAATATATATCTGATCTTATATGTTGATGTGGCGCGAAATACATATATTTGGCCACTATCTCATTTAATAAGAAAATGACTTACTATTTCTTAATTAATGTAAGCGCATGTGATTTCTTATTAATGTCTTCACGCAATATTAATCTCAAACTAAAATACTTAGAAAAATCTTCATATATGCTCGGCTCGTGACCAAACATGCTTATTCGGGTCTCAACTTAACTTGAACAATTTATCAAAATATACTCGATTTCAATTATTCGTCAACTTAGAAATTAATCCCTTCTTATATAATCCATTTATAAAATAAACAGACCGAAAATTAATTTCTAAAACTGGCTCGATTACTGAATAAAATTTAACCGATAATGTTTTCGACTTAAAGTCGAATTTATAACTGAATAACTTAACAACTGGCTCGAAACTAGGAACGAGTATTATTAGTAAAAGTAAATTAATTCAAACTCAGAACTAAAATAATTACTTCTATTAATAACTGAATGGGCTGTTACAAGAGGTGTGGGGTGAAATGGTGAAGCTTAAGGTGGTTGAGGGAGGGCGCGAGATAATACGGGTTTGCAGTTGGATTGTGGAGACTGGTCTTAGTACTCTTGAATTCAAAATCCAAATTGCCGAGGCTCACTTGTTCAGTTGAAGGCTATAGAGCCAAGCCTTTGTAAATAGTAGTAAATAGAGGCAAAAATGAAAAACTTTTGGACGTCTCCGGAAAAGCAAGGTTTCGAACACGACACTTTCATTTGATATGAATAACATATTTGTCTCGTACCATCGTGTTTTGAAACAAAACCGTGTACATTTAAAATAGCCATGGAAAATTGTAGTAAAAAGAGGCAAAAACGAAAAACTTTTCGATGTCTCCGGAAAAGCATGGTTTCCAACACGACACTATCATTTTATGTGAATAATATATTTGTCTCGCACCATTGTATTTTGAAGCAAAATCGTATACATTTTAAATAGCCATGGAAAAAAGTAGTAAATAGAGGCAAAATGAAAAAAATTTCGACGTCTCCGGAAAAGCATGGTTTCGATCACGACACTATAACTTGATGTGAATAACATATTTGTCTCGAACCATCGTGTTTTGAAGCAAAATCGTATACATTTTAAATAGCCATGGAAAATAGTAGTAAATAGAGGCAAAAATGAAAAAAATTTCGACGTCTACGGAAAAGCATGGTTCAACGAGAGAGTGGAACTAAAAAATATTTTAGTGGCAAACTTCAACACTTTAAGTTAGGTTATCAGTTCGGCTTTGTGCAGGATGTTCTGGTTTAGGACATATCTCAAGGTTCAACATGGAACCATGCCGGTAAAAATTCTACTAGGAGCAACACACAATTTGAATGTGTGAAACCGAAGTATTTCCCTGGTTTCGAAGCTTAATTTCTAACATCTGACACCAAAATAAATCCATTTAGGCGGTACTACCGATGCAAACTCCAAAGCGTAAGTCTCTTGAGTTCTACTGAATTAAGTACAACTATTTTGATACAACAACTAATACTTATATACTTCGGCTTTCTTGTAGTGAAGGATGATTGTCGATTCTTTTTTCAATGGTTTGATGTATCTTCATTTTGGAAAATATGTTGTTTAAAGGTTAAGCATGAGCAAACAAGGAATATAGACGAGGTGATGCAATGTCTAAAAAATAAATAAAGAAAGAAGTGAAATAGATTGAGGGAAATTTGAGCAAAAAAGGCGAGCTTGAACCACAACTCATGTCAATTTATAGCGAAAAAAGTACAGTAATGCAAGGAGCCAGGACCGACACAACTCTTGACATAATGGTTAAACAGCAAAGACCCTCCATCAAAAGTGAGGCCGAGATTCTCGTGCCGTCTGGTAGCACGATCATAAAGCAGCAAGTCACCTTTGAAGTCCTCAATAAACAATTTATCATTGTTGTAGAGGTTGCATCCACGAAACTTCCAATCACAATAAATTTAAGATTGATAAACAAAATAGAACGCTAATGCAACAAAAGAAACCACAAAAAAGAACGGGTGCTGGAGCAAACCAACGACTAACACAGCAGCAGATACCATTCACACAAACAACATTAACACGACATTCAAACAATGAAGATGCCACCAAACCAATAAATATGAGCTCTTATTAAATTTGCTGCAGATTAATTGTTGGAGCTAGGACCAACACAGCTCTTGACATAAGGGGAAAACAGCTTAGACCCTTCATCAAAAGTGAGCCCGAGATTCTCGTGCCGTCTGGTAGCACAATCATAAAGCAGCAAGTCACCTTTGAAGCCCTCAATAAACAATTTATCATTGTTGTAGAGGTTGAGCACCGCACAAGGATCAGCAGCTGCAGGGATATCGAATGTGGAGACAAGGGACCAGAATCTGCCTCGCCCATTCCAAACCCAAATCTCAAAAATAAAAGGTTTGTCCTTGGAATCGCAACGAACAACCGCGAGCGACCCCTGAAACTCGACTAGAACAACACTCAGCTTGAACATACTCATCACCTCTTCCCTCTTGGGCAGAGGGATAAGAGCACAAAACCTTTCTCTAGCAAAGTCGAACGACATAATAGCAACAGATTCATCCTTTAACCCCGCAGCTATCCAATAGCAGAAGCCATTAATGTGAATAGAGGGGTACATGTTGGGGCTTATCGGAAAGTCAAAAGGAAAATGAACGGCCTCCCACAAACCAGTTCCCAGGGACAACATCTCAGCGTAGACTACACCGAAGTAGTCCCTCCAACATACTACCAGCTTATATTGTCCGGATGAAGGATCAAACCCGAAGCCAAAAGCCCACATGTCTTCATCCTCTCTTCCCGGGGAAACGCATGGAAAATGGTATATCCACGTATCCATCTCCATGTCCCACACAAGATACTGTGGCTTGCAATTAATTGGATTATATAGCAACCAAGTCCATGAGCTGCAACATCCAAGAACGACATAGGTGTTACGAATACTGGAGTTTTCAGCTCTGAATAGAGGCAATAAGTTGCGAGGAAGATCATCATCATCCTCGTCTAATACTCTGATAGAGTTGCCTTCGGTTGAGATTACACAGTAATCGTGGATTCCGTTATGTCCGTGCCTCCACAGGAACATGCACTTGGGTTGAGCATTAGCGGATTTGATCAATTTCAATTCGGCGTTGCCAAGAGCTTTGCTACTGTCTGAATATTTGGATTTCGATTTGGTTTTGAAATTGGTTTTGGATTTGGCAGATAGATCAGTGCAGCTGTTTAAGAGGGAGGATTTGGATTTCGATTTGGATCTCAATTTGGTTTTGGATTTGGAAGATAGAGTGCACCTGTTTAAGAGGGATCCCTTGTCTCTGACTACCGATGAATGAACGAATCGCCACTCTCTCTCTCTTTCTCTCGATCTCGACATCTCTCCACAAAAATTGACTCAACCCGTGACTGCCAAATATATATCGTACTTAATACCTTCTTACACTAGAATTAGGATATATTATCTATATTTATATTAAAAGTGGTACTATTTACCAAATTAAGTAGCCAAAAAAGTCAACAGCATTTATTGTATTACTATTTCCGTATTATATTATATAAAAAGATATTCTATTTACTACATTTATTATCAAGAAAAGTCAACTGCATTAAATGTCATTACTATTTTGGTATTATAATATTTTATTTATTTAATTAGTTTATTTATTTGTTTTATTTTAAAAAGGTAAGTATAATAAAAAGATTTTAATAATAAAAAAATTAAATACCAAATAAAATGTACACTTTGACTTATTTGATTATATTTGTTATTTGATTATACCAAATATATTCCTATTTAGTATATACATTAAATACTTACTAAAGTATTTATTTGTTTTATTTGTCAAAGTTAAGTATAGATTTGTTTATATTATCAAATCATAAAAAATATTAAATCCATATTGTAAAAAAAAAAATTCATATAATTTTATAACAATTCTACTACACTATTTAACAATATCCTTTTTTTATTATATAATAAAATAATAATTAAATATTATATTGTGAACAACAATAAGTAAAACTGTTACTTTCTCTTATATCAAGGGATAAACTTATATGCTAAAATTAAATTTTTATTAGTATAAATGTTTTAGTGAGATAATATATTAATTATTTTACAAGCTAGCCCTAACATGCTCATATTTAATGTTTTAAAAGATGTAGAAAAAAAACTTATAATAACTCTATTGTTTTTAGACTTAAACGTTGATTAAAGAGGTAAAAATTCCTAATTTTTTAGACTTAAACGTTGATTAACATCATAGGTTGAGAGTTTATATTTAGTAAAATTCCTAATTGTAATAAAAAATTAATTTTTGCTATATTTTAGAATATCTTTAAATTTATTATAAAAAAAAAAAGAAAAAAAAACTACAATGAAAAAAACAAGTCAGCTATATATCGATTTGTTGTACTCCTCAAATCACATTCACAATTTGGCTACAAGGAAATGAAACTCATTGATTAAAATATTATTTTGTCAGTAGTCTTAATGTACAAGAGACTTTAAGACTCCACTTGAATATTATAAAATTTTTATTGAACATCGTACAATTTCTTGCGTATTATAAACTTTTATTGAATATTGCATCTTATAATATAATATTCTCCAAATAAATATATCTCGCGGGTCACGTACTATATATATTCCGTACATTTTTCTTTATTCATATATATAATTATAAGTCTGGATAAATAACCTTAAAATTGTGTACCCCGTGCATCGCACGGGCTCTATACTAGTTATTATTATGATTATTACTAGTACGTAGCCCGTGCGATGCACGGGACATAAGTATTAAATGAGTCATTTCTACAGAGTTTGTCCGTTAAGTAGCTCGTGCAATTCACGGGAGATATTAAATGAGTGGACCATATGGCTTGTCCGTTTAGGCCTAAAAAGTAATTGAGTTTGATCATCTATCTTTTTATATCTTTTCAGCAATGTTATTTTTTTTCAGAACATTAAACCTGAGTCTGGTAGCGCAAGCCCGTAAATTAATTAATATATTATCTCGCTCACATATTTATAATAATATAAATTTGATTTCATTATATATATATATTTATTCCTTGGTATAAGAAAAATAACAATTTTACGTAATCTTGTTTCTCGTATAATACTCATATTATTTTATTATAAAATTTATTGTAATATAATTTCATTATTATTATTTATGCAAGTTATAGATGTAGTCTTCTTCTTCTTTTTATTTTATATAATTAAAATATTTAAGGTATGTTCATATTATTTATTAATGTAATTAATTTAAATTATGTAAATAAAAAGTAAAACATTTTGTACAAACATTTTACAAAATATACACAAATGTTTTTTTAGAATTTAATTTTTTTATAATAAATAAACATCTTTGAAATTCTATGCAATTATTAAACATCCTTGATATAAATTCGAAATCATAATTGAATTCTATGCAATTATTAATTCTGTCCAATGTTATGAGAAACAATTCATTCGGAAATGATTATATGTAAGTTGAGATAAAATGAAATGTATCAAAAAAATCAGCTTATGATATTTTTCTTTAAATATTTGAATGAATTTGAAATTCAAATTACAAATCGACCTCCAGCTATTCAAATAATTTTAAAAAAGTTAACAATTGTAGTAAAATGTACATGACAATATATTATAAATATACATGACGTCAATAATGTTATGAATCTTTAAGTTCCTAAAATATATATTGTTTAGGTATGAAACTAATTAACTTATATGTTAAGAAAATATATATAAATATATGTATTGTACAAAATATACACGTGACAAGTTATTATATTTGTTTATATATTGTTTGCGTTGTTTATTATATTTGTATATAAATATATTGTTTATATATTTTTCTGTATTGTACGACAAATTATTATATTTGTTTATGTATTGTTTAAATATATATTGTTTAGATATGAAACTAATTAACCTATATATTAAGATAATATATATAAATATATGTATTGTATGAAATCTTTAACGTGTTTGTTAAATTTTTCTCCTAAAAAATTCAAAATACATTTATGCATATTTTGTTTGAAGTTTGAAATGTAAATATGCATCTATATAACAAATCCCATGATTTATGCTAGCATTAAATGCTACTTGATTTTTTATTAAAAAAATTAAAAAAACATACCAAAAATGGAATGCAATTAATATTCCCTATTTTTTTGCTTACTATTTTTGAAAAATGTTAATTCTTATTATATATATATAGATATAGATTATGATTATTATTGTTATTATTATTATTATTATTATTATTATTATTATTATTATTATTATTATTATTATTTTATTATTATTATTATCTTCTATATATCTATATATCTATATAGAGAAGGGATCATATGAGAAAAAGGGATAGTGAAAGAAATAAGAATGAATGTAAGCCTTTAGATTTAGCAAATCAATGGTGATGATTAAGTCAAACTTTAATAATTCAGTCAAACAAATAGTGGCATTATGATAAATATTTGAACATATAATGGTCAAAATATGTGTATTTGACCAATTATTAAGGGTATAATAGTCATTAGAATAAATATCAACTCTGGTGGACCCCACCCCAACCACCCCATCCCCCCTCTCTCTCACCAACACAGTCAACACACACTGAACTCACACACACACCCCCGCCGCACACACACACACTCCGGCAACATCACACCACAACCCGCCCGCCGCCTCCCAGCCGCCGTTCGCCACTAATAGACCACCGCCGACCACAGAGATGTCCCCCACTAGCAGAACCGCCTCTGCCGTCCGTCGCAAGCTTTTTGGCCACCGGAGACGTCGACGCCAGCCACAACCCGAAGCTTCACGCCGGTCACGTTCGGTTGTGCTTCGACGCAACGCCTCTCGACCGAATGCCGCCGTTTTGAGGCCGCGAAATCCACCCCGACCTGCCTGAGCCTTCGAGTTGGTTGCGGATGCGGGAAGACGTCCGCCGCCGTAATCGCCGGAATATAAGCGTCACTGAAGACCCGCGATTGGCAACGTGACCTTCACGCTGAGAGATGAAATCGAATCAATAATTGCTGTTGAGTGAGATGAAAAATGTACAGATCTGGTTTCAATTTTTTAGGGGCATGTATTTGGGAATTGGATAAATGTAAGGGGCTTAATTGCAATTCTAAAGTTTTTATTAAAATTCAATTTAGTACAAGGGTCAAATCTATAATTTATAAAAAGTATATTAACTACACAATAATGATAATGAAAGTGTAAAATATTATTTAATAATTGCACATTATAGATTGAATGAAATATAATTGAATAAAAAATATTATTTAAAAGCAACTAAAATATAATTGAATCGAAATATAAAATTTCAAACCAAAAATTCTAGTTCGGTCGGTTTTGGCAGCTAGTGCAATTTGATAGACATTGACGTGCAATTTATATAACATCATTGTGCAGTTGTAATACATATAAATACAAAAAATATTATAATAATATTTATTCATGTAGTTTAGTAGTTTTTTTTTTCCAGTTATTTGAAAAAAAAAAATAATGCCAATCTCAAACTGAAATAATTGTAATTTTAGAAGTAAAAACAGAATGTCGAACCGAAACGTAAAATTTCAAACTTACAAAATTAGTTCAATCGATTAAGTGCAATTCAATATTCAATAATGTGTAATTCATCCAACAGTATGGTGCACTTGCATCGCATGTATTTTTAATAATTTGTTCTAACCCAAACTAAAATTGAATTTAAATAATCGGTAACCGAAATACTATAAATATTATAAATAATTTAATACTTAAATTATAAAAAAAATATATTTAGTATTTTTAATATTTATATTTAATATTTAATATTTTTATAGCTGGAAAATAATAAATATTTGTATATAAAAATATATAAAAAATTATTTTTATATAATTAGTCGGTTTGATTATTCTAGTTATTTAAAAAAAATAATGTCGATATTGAACTGACATAATTGATATTTTACGAATGAACAAATAATGGAGCCGGAATATAAGATGTTACGAAACATTTATTTCATTCAATTTCGATCATTATGTGCAAGTCATCTAACATTATGGTGCAACCTCGTAGTCGTTAAAGTGCAATTCGTCTAACACTTTAGTGCAATCGGAGTGTATTTATTATTTATTATTATAAAAGCATATTTATTATTTTTAATATTTTTTATATATTACAATTTTACATATTAGAAGTTTTAAATATTATATACTTTATTTATCATTAATATCCATTTATACGCAGTTTCGACCATTCAGTTTCTATCATTATGTGCAATTTGTTTAACATTATGGTGCAACTTGGTAGTCGTTAAAGTACAATTCGTCTAACACTTTAGTGCAATCGGAGTGTATTTATTATTATAAAGGCATATTTATTATTTTTAATTATTTTTATATATTACAATTTTACATATTAAAAGTTTTAAACATTATATACTTTATTTATCATTAATATTCATTTATACGCAGTTTCGACCATTCAATTTCTATCACTATGTGCAATTCGTCTAACATTATGGTGCAACTTGGTAGTCGTTAAAGTGCAATTCGTCTAACACTGTCGTGCAATCGGAGTGTATTTATTATTTTTTTTTTTTTCCAACGATATAACAGCTCCATTAATACCAAAATGGCGAAAGAAGTACATGGGAAAAACCCCAAATCCGAACAAATGAGAGACCAAGCCAACAAGGCTTGCCTAAATAACCTTACAAACAATCATCTAAGCCACAGCAAACACCAATCTAAGGAGAGACTCTAGGACATGAACAAAAAGCACAGAAATCCTAGACTGGAACTACAACACAGCTGAAAATAAACTAAGCACAAGAAGCATACATACACAAGCCAAATAACCCACTGACCCTAGACCTAGGCTACAGACTTTGTACTGTCTTCATCCAGAAATGTGTCTGCAATTGTAGTCAATCCAGTCTCTAACAGCAGCCCTAACAATCCACTCCTCCGGGTGCCATTGTCCTTCGAAAATCCACAAGTTTCTAGCTCTCCATAGCCACCACAAGATGTAAGTGGATAGCTGAATCCGAGCTTCAGAAATGTCATCCTTCTTCATATTGCTAATCCACCACCACCACTGTTTGACTGTAAGTTGTTCTTCAAGGACCCTATTCCACTGGACTGGAGCAATCTTCCAAACTAGCACAGCCTTGGGACAGGAAAACAGAACATGCTCTTGTGTCTCATCTCCTTCCCCACATATTCTACATGTACCCTCAACATCCATTCCCCTCCTCTGCAGGTTGGAATTGACTGGTAAGATACCTGAAATGGCTTGCCACACAAAGTGTTTGACCTTGCCCATCACCTTCAACTCCCAGCATCTTCTTCTGGCTCTTTTATTTCCCTCAGCTTGCCCACTGCTCTCAGCCACCGCAGATGTAGCCATCTGAACAGCCAACATAGTATTATAAGCCTTCTTGACAGAAAATTTTCCTTTAACCACCAAATCACATTGCCTTTTATCTTCAGCTCTTGGATTCAAAGAAGTTATTTGCAATATTTTCCCAGCATCATCTTCCAAAAACAAAGCCCTGATAAGATTTCCATCCCGGTACCTACCACCAGCCTGAAGGAGATCATGTACCCAGAAGAGGTTGCCATCAATACCCACCTTAAGCTCAGGACTGCCTCTGTTCAGACCAGGCACCCAATTTGGATCATTGAGCCTTGTACTCTTACCATTTCTGATAGTAATTTTAATGTGGTTCTGTAAGTCAGGAAGGTAAGAAGCCCAGGAAGACCAAAGCCAAGAGGCCCCACCTGTGTTATTCCAGTCAAAGATAGAGCAGTTTCTATAGTACTTATGCATAAGAACTTGACTCACCAGCAGATCAGGTTTCTCAATGATCCTCCACAGCTGTTTAAGAATCAGAGCCTTATTAAACAACTTTAAGTCTTTGAAACCCAGGCCACCCTCAAGTTTAGGCCTAGCAAGCTTGTCCCATGAAAGCCAATGCATACCCTTCTCTCTATCACCACCCTTTCTCCACCAAAATCTAGATATCAATTGGCAAATCTCCTTGCAGATGCTAACAGGAATCACAAAACAGGACATCACAAAGACAGGCAAAGCACTCAGCACACTCTTCACCAGTACCTCCTTTCCTGCAGTAGAAAGAAAATGATTCTTCCAGCTACTAATTCTATCCTTCACCACATCAACCACAAATTTAAAAGTATCAATTTTAGAAGCCCCAATCCCAAGAGGAAGCCCAAGATATCTGGATGATCTTTTAATTTCAACCCCAGCCAACAATGTGGACAATCTACTACTGAGCTCAGGATTGCCATTTTTACTCAAAAATAAAGAGGACTTACTCAAGTTCACTTTCTGACCCGTAAATAGCTGATATTTAGCAAGAATATCCAACAGCAGCAACACATGGTTTTCATCAGCTTTACAGAATACAAGAGCATCATCAGCAAACAACAAATGGGAGATCATAGGACCTTCTCTAGAAATTTTAATGCCTCTAAATTCACCAGTAGATGTTTTATGATTTAACCAAGCTGATAGCACCTCAGAGACCAGAATGAAAAGATAGGGGGACAGAGGATCCCCCTGTCTGATTCCCCTAGAAGAATTCACATAGCCACACACTTTGCCATTCAAATTGAAAGAAAATGAAGGAGCAGTAATACAACTCAACACCCACTGAATAAATTTAACATGGAACCCCATCTTTCCCATCACTCTCCTGATACTATCCCATTCAATCCTGTCATAAGCCTTTTCCATGTCCAGTTTGAGAGCCATAAACACATGAGGCCCAGAACTATGTCTATGAAGATAATGGAAAATCTCATGAGCTATAACCACATTATCCAGCAATAATCTACCAGGCACAAAAGCAGTTTGAGCTTTACTAATACACAACTCCAGGCAAGGCTTCAATCTATCAGCCAACAACTTAGCTATAATCTTGTACATCACCCCACATAGACTGATAGGTCTATAATTTTTCAGAGAGACAGGGTACATACATTTAGGAATCAGAGTGATAATAGTATGCTTTAAGTTTTTCAACATGTGACCGGAAGAGAAGAAACTGAGAATAGCTCTGCATACATCATGTTTGATAACATACCAGAATTTTTGAAAGAAAATAGTTGTCATACCATCATCACCAGGTGCTTTCTCCGGGGCAAGACTGAACACCACAGCTTTAATTTCCTCCTCTGTGAAGGCTTGCAACAACTCAGAGTTAACAGCATCAGAGATTGAAGAAGGGATGTGTTGCAGCAGTTCCTCACCCCCACTTGATCCTTCTGATTTGAACAGCTCTGAGTAATAACTGGATATGTGGCCCTTGATATCCTCAAAGTTGGAAAACACCTCCCCTGAACTGCTAGTAAGTTTGGTAATGGAATTAGCATGCCTTCTCTGAGAGGTAAAAGCATGAAAAAACTTTGAATTGCAATCCCCAGCTTTAAGCCACAGAGCTCTGGATTTGTTCCTCCAATATTGTTCTTCATCAAGATGGGCTTTGTCAAGTTCACTCTTCACTAATCCCCATTGCTCCCAGTCTCTGTCCCTGCCCTCAGCCCTCAAAGCAGTCATCTTCTCAGTCAGGACTTTAATGGTTTTTTCCTGGTTTCTATGGTGAGGTTTATGCCAAGCCAGTAAAGCCATTCTGGTATGCTTGATCTTCTGGTGCACCTGGTATAAAGCTGAACCATCCACACTAATCTGCCACCCTTCCTTCACAGCCTCAGCCACTCCCTCCATCTCTACCCAGCCACTGTTAAACTGGAATCTCTTATGTCTGTTGTTGACCTGAAGTTCAGTATCAAAAAGCAACACATTGTGGTCTGAGGCAGATCTGAAATAATTTGAAGCCTCCATTCTAGGAAATCTGGCCAACCATTCAGCAGATGCAAAGATTTTGTCTAGCCTTTCCTCCACATAGCCATCTCCAGCTCTATTGTTACCCCAGGTGAAAAATGACCCTTTCTGGGCTATTTCTTGCATTTCCATATTATTGATGAAGTTCTGGAAGCCCACAAAGCTACTGGAATTCCTAGCCAGCCCCCTCTTTTCTCCTCATTTGATATCAAATCATTCCAATCCCCTGCAATCACCCACCCCTCACCCCAGCTACTTCTCCTCTGCTCAAGAAACTCCCATTGCCTATATCTCTCCCTCCTGTCAGTGCTCATATAGACAAATATCAGCCAACACCACTCCTCAATCCCAGCCCCTTTAGCCTCTACTTGCACACAAAACTCATTTCCCACAACCTGGTTCACCTCCATTTGAGAATCCCAAAGTAGTAACAAACCACCTCTAGAACCAACAGGATCCACCAAGAACCATCTGGACTGAAAACCAAGTTTCCTACACACGGTATTGGTAAATAATCTACTTTTCTTTGTTTCAGATAGAAATATAACATTTGGGTGGTGGATTCTTCTAGAATCCTTGATCTGGGAAGCTGTAGAGGGCCCACCCAGTCCTCTACAGTTCCACACCATGGCCTTCATTGATCACATTGGGGCCATTTGTGGCTGGCCTTCTCCACCAAAGATTGAGCATTGCATCCTTTTTGTTTTTTATCACTGGGTTCCCCTTCCACACAATTCTCTAAGCCCTCAAAAATACTTAGGTCTCTGCTTCTTTTCAAATGGCTATGAACATTAGTATCCTCAGCTGACACAATATCCTGGGTCTTGGTAGGTTTATTTGTAATTCTCCTCTTCCACTTTGGCTGAGTTCTCTTCCGCAAATTATAACAGCATGCCTGCTCCTCTCCCTCTACTGGAATAATCTCTCCACCTTGACTTCCTTCTGTTTCCATAAACATCTCACCATCCCCCTCCCCATGATGATCTACCTCCACACCTTTCCCTGTTACTCCAGTTTGTTGTATCATTGCCACTTCCACTTCCTTGTTAGATGCTGAATTGAGATTGAATGGTTGAATACTGTATACATTGAGCTCCGGAATATGAGCAGTTCCAGTAGCAGCCTTTTCAGGTGTCAGATTGTCAGATGCCCTTGAGTCATGGTTTGCATTAGACTTTGGATTTGATTCCTTCTCCACAGAATGGAAACTGTAAGAGCTCCGGCCACCCCCAAAGGTTTCACTAGCCTTCATCCAATCGCCATATTGCCCATCGACCACACAGTTCTTGTCGAAATCTTCTTCCCTCTTCTTACAGTTCCTTTCTAAATGGCCAATCATACCACAGTAGTAGCACAGGTTAACAAGTTTCTCATACCTGAATGCAACCCTAACTCTCTCATTCCCCAGCTTTACAGAAGTACAACGAGGAATAGGTTTATTTATATCAATGGCAACCAGAATTTTTATGAAGCTTCCCACATCTCCCCCTACTTTGCAGACTATAGAGTTCTTCACCTTGTTAAAGATTTGCCCTATCTTAACCCCCACATCCACGCTCATCCAATTTAAGGGAACATTGATGATTTGAACCCATAAATTTATTTCCTCAAAGCAACTATGTCTCTTATGCAATCCTGGGAACCACTCTTTCAGAATCAAATACTGGTTTTCATACATCCAGTTATTGCCCGACCCCACTTTCTTCATATCGTCTTGGGACAGAAATATGAACTGTATTTATTATTTATTATCATAAAAATATATTTATTATTTTTAATATTTTTTATATATTACAATTTTACATATTAAAAGTTTTAATCATTGTACACTTTATTTATCATTAATATTCATTTATGAGATATTGTTATAAATTACATATTTGGTCATGAACTAAATTAAAAAATAGTAAAGATTATAAAATAGCAAAATTGTCCCTTAATACTATCTACTTTAAAAAAAAAGATGTAAAATAAAATAAAATAAATGAAACCCTTAAACCCCTAATTTAAAATTACAAATTTATTACACATTTTTTAAATTTTCTGCAAATTGCACATTTGGCACATGTGCCAAATTGAACTATACTCAATCTTTATTATTACAAACAGGCCCCTGCACAAGATCAATTCTCAAAAGAATGCCCTACTCCCCAATCTCATCTTCACCCTCCACCACCCCACCCGCCGACTTCCAGCCATCTCCGGCCTTGACACTCCGGCGTCCATGGGTTCATCGTATGTTCTAGTCGTCTCAGGGCTTTTCACGCCGCGACCTAAGCTCCGTCGCCGAGTTCCAGCCGGTGGGTGAAATCGACGGTGACCTGTTCCAACTTTGCGTCGTCTGACGGCGGGTTCCTGACCCAGCGACTTGTTGTCGGAGTGTATTAGATATGGCTGCAACTCATCCGAGCTTCATGGTGGAGGCGGATGACGGCAACTGGTCGGAGTTCCTTCACGTCCGACGGCGCAGCTGTGTCCGGTGGAGTTGCGGCGGCCCTTCAGGTGTGTTGGCGGCAGGAGGCTGTCGACGGTGGAGGAGCTCTCAGATCTGTTGGTTGCTGGAGGTTGTCGATGGTGGAGGAGCTCTCAGACTGTTGTCGGCGTGGATGCCGGCCGGTGGCAGCGGCAGAGGCTGGCCGGCGGCGACAAAAACACATCATGTGCGTGTGTATATATGTGTGTGTGTGTGTGTGTGTGTGTTTGTGTGTGTAAAGTTTGTGTAATGTGCGTGTAATGTGTTTACAGACTGTGTGTGAGTGTTTGTGTGTTTAGTGTGTGCTGATGTGTCTGTGTGCGTGTGTTGTGCGTGTGTTTTATGTGTGTGTGTGCGTGTGTTTTGTGTGTGTGTGTGTGCGCGTGTGTTAATGTGTGTGTTAGATGTGTCGGTGATGAGGTGTAATGATGATTTGGGTGGTGGTGTGTAAGGGTAATGACTAAATTACTCTTAATGAAGGTTAATTTTGACTTTTTTTCTAACCATTAGATCATCCGATCTAATGGTTACGATTTATTCTCATTTCTTTCACTGAGAACCATTCTCATGTGAACCCAACCCTATTTATATATATAATTACTAACTTAGCAATAAATTTTACCTAATAAATAAATCCTATTTTTTCTTTTTTTTTTTAACTACAAAGAAAGAGGCCCCGCCTATTAGCTTAAGTTGCATACGGCCCGCGAATAAGACACGCCAATTAGATCATGGTGAGGCCACTAACGAACCCCATCTGACAGAACAGGTAAGAAATGGTACCTCAACGTAGGCCCGGCCCTGGCCCAGGGCGACCTGGGCAATGGCCCCAGGGCCCGATCATAATTAAGGGCACCAAGGCTTGGCACAAATGTGTTATATGTGGGGAAAAGACATAACTAACTTCTCTAAACGCAGAGATTCCATCAAAGAGTCTAGTCATATAGATTTCCCAATATACTCCAATCGCTTCCAGAGAAGGGAAAATATATAACTCCCTCATATGCAAATAAATAAATAAATAAAACCACCTAATTAAAAATTATTATTTAATTTCTTTATCTTTATTCCTTCTCTCTCAACTTCCTTCTCTTTCTTCATTATCTTTCCCACCTAATTTCTTTTCTTCTTTTCTCTGTTCTTCTTCCCCTTCTATTTTCATGTTCTTCTTCTCCAAATATTTGTTCTTCTTCTCTTCCAAACATGAATACCTAAGAAAAAAACAACCAAAAAAATATAATGTAAGTAAAAAAACTTGATCAATTGACCAAAAAATATAATATACATACATAACAATTAAATTAAATTAATTAAAAAATAACAAAAATATTTGTTATTATGACTTTAAAGATTAATGATATATATTACGAAAACAACAAAATAATAAGAAAACAACAATAAAACATATGGCAAGCAACATAAAAACAACCGTCTACATAAAAGTAACATCAAAACAACATTATAACATATGTGAAATAACATAAAAGTAACTTTATATTTACAATAAAATATGAACACCCAACTCTTTTATATAAACACATGTATATATAAATCATCATTTTTTTAATTAAAATTTCTAATTAAACTTTTTTATAATAAAATAGAAAACCATTGTACACACAAAATAAGGGACAACACACATGGGGCACTTTTTTTTTTTCATTTCATAAATTTCTAATGAATCTTGTAATCTGCAAGTTCTTGATTGCACATTGTTTAATTTCGTACTTCAAAAATTGTATGAATGCTTAAATTAACTTTTTTTCTTCAAATATATAACAAACTGAATGAAGGCTCGCAGCACATATATACATATATATATATATACAAGAGAAAAATATTTCAATTATAATTCCTTGCAGAACATATCACATAATCTATATCTATATAAATATAAAAATGTTTGACATTTACCTAAAATAACAACTGAATTTCTGCCTAAATAATTCATTTTTACCATTATTAGTAATTTTTTAAAAAAAATTAAAAAGGAGCGGAAGTTTTTTAAATTTGAATCATCAATATAAAATTTAAATTAGTCAACAATTACGGCTATAGCATTTGTCCAAAATTGTGCTACGATCTTTTGCCAAATTTCGGCAAGAACAAGGTCCAAAATTTTGTGAAATAACATGGGAAAGTAACTATATATATTTAATCTTCATATCTAATGCAATTATGGTGAATATAGACGTGTATTTAATCTTCAAACATGATTATGGAGATCTACAAATTTAGGAATATAAAAAAATAGATGTGTATTTAAAAATATGATATTTGAATATAAAAGTTATTTAAACATGTTGAAATTGTACACTTGTCTAATTACAAACTTATAAATCAATGTTTTATTATTTTTATATAATATATTTCGTTATCTCATATCCATTTAAATCTAAATGAAATGATTTTTTTTTTCGCACCCTTAACTTTTCATCATGTCCAAAAATACTAATAACTCATTTTTAATTCACACTTATTTTGAAATGAATATAATGTAATTTATTATCAATTACTTATTTAGAACGATAAGATGCCGACAACAAATCTTGAAAATTGCGAGATAACATATATATAAAATATAAAGAAAATTTTTGTGTTATATAAATTTGAGTTTAAAATTTAAAATTCAAATAAGTAATTATTCATAACTTACGGATCAGTATTAACAAAGTCGTAAATGGAATAATCAATTATTTATAGTTTAATAAATTATTCAACTATTTAAATTTTTTGATTTGGATAGTTTCTTTTTTTTTTGTTCAAAACGATAGAGGTACTATTATTAATCAAAAGCGCACAAAAGTGCGAATGAAAAAAGACAAAGCTCCCAACGGGAGAATAAACTGGGAGGACAGGTCAGAAGCCCGCCTAGGGTCCCGCTAGCAACACTAGAATAAAAACTCGCACTAAACTGACCAACTACTCGACCACGACCCCAAAGGGGGTAACAACAACACTACAAAACACAACAAACAATACAAAGACCCCAACAGGGTAATACCGAGTGTCGGACCCCAACAGGGTAATAAAGGTGACACTCGGGTTAACTGAGGCCAAATGGCCCATACCAAAACACAATAACAAACACGAGACAAATACAGACACAGACAACACAAACGAAAGCAACACAAACTAAAAAAAACACAGACAGCACAGCCTCCCTCAGCAGCTACATCCGAAAAAGACAGCAGACAAAGCCGATTCTGAGGAGAGCTCCGAAGCTCCGATACCACGCCCACCACTGCATAAGGCCTAGTAAGGCGATGATCCAAGCCACAGAAACAAAACCGAGAACACGACCCGCACTCCAGCCGCAAAAAGCCACAAACACCACCCCACCGGCTAACACCACTAGCCGATTCGACACCCACCCAAGCAGCCTAACACCACTAGCCTACTCCGGGGAACGTCGGCCTCCCACAAACTCAGAACCCGAGAAAGGGGAGAAAGGGGACGAGTGGCTTCCCTGCTCGACCGCTCTGACCCAGCCCAAACGAAGCACCTCCAATCAGCCCGACCCGCGAAGAGAAGCCCCGACCCGCCACCCCTGCACAATCGAGGAACCGGCAACCTAACTCTTGCGGAAATCGGAAGACCACCGACGGCAACCCTCCAAATCTGGCCGAGAAGACACACCCCGACCAAAGCCGAATCGAGTGACACAAGCATCATCCACGAACGACCACCCCCGCCTTACCCTGACATCACTGAATTCCGGCAGCCTTCGAACGGAAAAAATTCCGCCGGAGCCCAAGCCTTAACCCAGTGATGACGAGACAGTGGATGGGAGCGCCGCTGCCATGGATGAGCAGAGGAGACCGTCCACCGACGATCACGGACGGCGGCTGAGAGAGCTTACCGGCGGCAGCAAATTGACGGATCTGGGTTTGGCGATTTTGGGGAGAAGATGGATCTGGGAAAAAAAAAAAAAAATATAAGTTTTATAATTATCCTTATTATTCTCATAGATTTTTAAATATATATTAAAATTTTATCAAAATAATTATTTTATAGAATCAATTGTAGTCAAATTGAATTTCTAAATAAAAGTTTTAAAATGACACTTACTAATATAATGTAATTTATTATCAGTTACGTGCACCGTACTAGTTGTGTTGTAATTTTAAATAGACGTGTTTTATGTAATTTTGCACAATTTAAATTCCATATAATATTTTAAATAAATTAATATAGATAAATCATATTACATATTTATTCTATATTTTTAATTTATAAACGTCATTTAACTTGAACGTAAATGAAATAGTCAATTATTTATTGTTTAATAAATTACTCAACTACTTAATTTTTTTATTATGATATTTTTTTAAAAAATTTCATTTAATTAATGAAACAATATAGGTTTTAAAATTATAATTATTATTCACGTGGATTTTTAAATATATGATAAAATTTTACCAAAATATTTATTTTATGGAAAATCAATGTAGTCAAATTGAATTTCTAAATAAAAATTTTAAAATGCGCTTATTTTGAAATGAATCTAATGTAATTTACGATCAGTTACGTGCACCGTACAAGTTGTGTACTAATTTTAAATAGACATGTTTTATGTAATTTTGCAAAATTTGCATATAATATTTTCAATATATTAGTATAGGTAAATTATATTACATATTTATCCATATTTGTAATTTATAAACATTATTTAATAAGGTATAAATTTGAACGATAAGGTGACCCGCAACAAATCTAGAAAACTGCGAGATATTATATATATATATATATATGTGTGTGTGTATGTGTATATATATATATATATATATATATAAGAAAATTTATTTGTGTAGTCCAAATTTGAGTTTTAAGTTTAAAAGTCAAATAAATAATTATTCATAACTCACGGGTCAAGATTAACTTGGACTTAAATGGAATAGTCGATTATTAATATTTTAATAAATTACTCAACTACTTAATTTCTTTATTTGGATGATTTATACAAAAATAAATTAAATTAATCAAGCAATATAAGTTTTATAATTATACTTATTATTTACATATAAACAAACAACACGCCCCTCAATCAAAAGGGCTGGAATGCCTGTATGCCCAATTTATGCATAGTGAGTATTCTATTCAGTAATACAGGATGCAGCTGCATAACTTCCTGAAGTATATTCCCCATACAATCAGTTCTATGATAATATTTTACCAAAATATTTATTTTATGGAATTACATTTTAGTAAAATTAAATTTCTGAATAAAAAATTTTAAATAACACTTATTTTGAAATAAATATAATGTAATTTATTATTAGTTACGTGCACCGTACGAGTTGTGTACAAATTTAAATAGACTATTTTATGTAATTTTGCACAAATTATATTTCATATAATATTTTCAATAAATAATACAGGTAAATTGTATTACATATTGATTGCATATTTTTAATTTATAAATATCATTTAATAAGTATTTTTATTTTTTAATATTAATACATATCTGTTACCCATGCATCTCACGGAATTTGTACTAGTTTCCTCTAATAAAAACCCAACCCAGTAACAAACAAAAAAAAGGTTCAAAATTGCCATTTTCTTCAAAATCACTCAATCAATTGAAGAAAATTAATCACACCCCCTTTAAAAAAAATTGTAAAACTGAGCACCAAATTACCAGTAGGGGGATCGTCGGCCTTGGACTGCACATGGACAACTCCATGAACCGATCGGATTCCAAGGTCCCGCTGTAGTCCCGAGCAGTCTTCACAAAAATCGGCCAGTCGATTAAAACAAATCAAATAAACTACAGAAAAAGCAGCGATAAAAAAAGTTACAGAACAAAAGAAAAAACACGAAAAAAAAGGAACCATTGAAATCGAAGAACGAAAAAAAGAAGAAGAAGAAAATAGGAAGACTAATGGAAACTGACGACTGACGAGGAAGAATGGAGAAAGAAGAGAAAAAAAAAGCTGATGAAGGAGAAAGAAAGAAGAGGAGTGGGTTATAAAAAATAAGAATTTTATTAAAAATAAAAACTGAAAACCTAAAAACGTCCCCAAAAGAAGTATAATTGAAAACATTATTAGTTGGGACATTAATATAAACTGTTTGGAGTAATGAATAACAACAATTACATAATTATCCTATGACCCGTGCAGGAGTCTTACACGAGTTTTCTATGAAAGCAATAAACTATGCAGTATCCCACTGCGCGAATAATTTATTACAAGCACTCACCAACCCAAAAACTCCTCGACATGTCCGAGGCTTATAAAAACACCATACATTCATACATGAAAAATCATACATACGGGCCATAATAGTCGGATTTGAAATCACCTGCAAACATATGCAATTTCTAATCTACTATGCCGCTGCGTCCTTACACACATAATTCATGTAAACAGGCAAGTCCTAATTCAAACTGTGCACAAAGTTGAATTAATCTGGGCTCTGATACCAATTGTTGGGTTCTATTAGGAACGTCAACGACATGCACAGTATTAAACTTATCGAAAAAAATCCTAACGCAGCGGAATTTATAGTTAGGATTAGGACATTACCTTTTAAAATTTTTGCCGACTCAGCGACGTTTCTGATTTCCTTTGATGGAGATCATCTGATTACCACAACTCAATCGGTTGAAGAGTTTGTCCTTTGTCGACTCTAGTCGAGTGTTGAATCACGAACGGGTCACCGGAACAGTAGATCAGGTTTGGACCGATTCGGATCAAGTCTCGGTCAGGGTCGGGTTGCAGCGGTTCGGTCGCGGATAGCAGTTGGTCAGGATCGGTTGGCACGGGTCGCGGTTTGGCGCTGGTTGCATGTTGCGTGTCGCTGGCAGGTCGCGTCGGGCATGATGCGTGGGGCAGCAGGTCGCGTCCTTGCGCGGGCACATGTCGTGCGGCTCTCCTAGGTCGAGGCGAACAAGGCGAGCGAGGCGTGCAGGTCACGCGGACGTGCGGGTCACGACTCCTGGGCACGCGAGGACTCCTGGGCCAGTGCGGACTGGCGTGCGCGTGGTACACGAATGCGGGATGCACAAATCATGAACAGGACGATCGGGGTCTGCACGCGGAGGAACTGGGGCCAATGCGCGTCGCTGGGAACTGGTCGCGATGCTCGGACTCCGCGCTGTTGCGGGCCTGTGCTCGCGATCTCGTGTGGCTGGGCTCGGGGCAGTTCTCGGCGGCGATCCTTGGCGGCGGCGATTTCCGGCGGCGGAGGAAGGCGGCGGACGGCTGAGAAGGATGACCGGAATATTTGAAGCTTTGAGGTTTAATGAAATATTACCTTAAAGCCTTCTAATTGATTACCTAAACATCTACTTCAATTAATCTTGGTGGTGCGATTAATTGAATCTCCCTAACTCTTGATCAAGACAATTTTTCCCTCTCTTGTAGATGAAAAATCGGCCTCACAATGTGTTCTCAAGAGATTGGGACATGGTGTATTTATAGGCTCCATTAGGGACCATAAGGAGGTGCCAAATATGGCTTATCTCATTAGGTCAAGGAATCCTAATTTCACTCCATAAAAACTAATCCATATTAGGTCATGATTCCTTTCTCCTAACATTACTATCTAGAAGACTCTCTAGTCTCCTAACCCTAGGTAATATTCTAAAAGGAATATTCCCTAAGTCTTGGAATAATAAATATAGAATAAAATTAATTCCTAAAATTCTAAACAAATTAAATAATAACATATCCCACTAGAATATTATTATTGCTCTCACCATTTGGCTCCAATTTAATCTATTAAATTAATCCTCCACTTGATTAATAAATATTAATCTAATTGACCGAATTACCTCTCCATGTTTAAGATATAACGTCCGTGGATTTATTAAATTACTGACAAGATAATTAATCAACTTCTTATTCATTTCTAAAATTAGTACCACTCAGAACTTTAATCATTGTATCGGATAAATATCCACCTGCAGGGTTTAACACAATATTCCTTCCTGAGCTCATTTCGGGAATGTCATCAATCCAGCGCACTGGAACACGGTTACCATAAATAATTTATAATAGCTCATCATATAAATATTCTCATTTACCAAAGTACAAAGTACGTCATCCTAACAAATTAGGAATCACCCTTGGTAAATCAAATAAACAAGTGATGAATATACACGACTATTTTATATTATCCTACAGCTTTAGAGAACACGTCAATCACTGAAGGTATAGATTAAAAAAAGAATAAGTGAGTCTCATAATCTTATCCTTCCGGTGGTCCTGTTCAATACTTAACATAAGTACTAGTGTAATTCTCCAGCTAAAGGTCAACTGAATAAAGAGTACGCTTATAAAAACACCATACATTCATGCATGAAAAATCATACATACGGGCCATAATAGTCGGATTTGAAATCACCTGCAAACAATAGCAATTTCTAATCTACTATGTCGCTGCGTCCGTACACACATAATTCATGTAAAGAGGCAAGTCCTAATTTAAACTGTGCACAAAATTGAATTAATCTGGTCTCTAATACCAGTTGTTGGGTTGGTGAATGCTTGTAATAAATTACTCGCGTAGTGGGACACTGCATAGTTTATTGCTTTCATAGAAAACTCGTGTACGACTCCTGTGCGGGTCATAAGATGAATTATGTAATTGTTGTTATTCATTATTGATTCGGCGGATGTGGACCAAACTCGAAGGGGCGAGGTGACAAACACATAGACGGATGCCACGGTGATGATCCAATGGCGACTTTTTCGGAGACAACCTATTCAAGATGAAGAGTGGGAGTCACTGCGAAAGCTGTGTTCCAATTTCTGAGACGGAAAACACATTCAAGCAAAGCACAGGATTGTGTTTCTCCGTAACATTGGAGATTAATTAATGGCCATAGTAGTTGGATTATAGTTCCTAGTTTATTATTGCTCATTAATTATGCATGTCCTTATTTGCTTTATGTGCAAATTGAAACATGAGCATGTTTAGGAAAATCCCTTAAGATAAAAATTATATTAAGTGTGTAATGGGTTGAAATAAATTACATCTAAGGCCTCCATTATAGGTTTCTTAGTGAAGTGGTTTAGATCGATCCCAAAGGACGGTTTATTTCACAGTTCACAAGGACAAATTGTAACACCCCGCCTTGACTAGATTTGACTTTTGAAAATCAGAGTTAATTTTTCGCTTTTATTTTTAAAATATCGTGCGAGTTTATTTTCGTAAATACTTTCTTAATTGCGGGATGCTATGAAAACTTTCTTAACTTACTATTTCGGACATAATGAAAACATGCAACCAATCAACCACCACGGTGATAATGAAATTATACATATAGTCCGATAATCTCGCACTACTTAGTCTAGCAGAAGCTTTAAACTGAAAACATACATAACACATGCATACTTATAAATACATATTCATGAATTTAAGACATAAAATGCGTGTAAAATGTCCTCTGCTCATGACCACGATTGCCACGTCTGCTCACCCGGCACGCTGGACTCCGACACCTGAAATAAGAAAGACTGTGGGAGTGTGAGCACATCTGCATGCTCGTGGGAAAACTAGAACTGTAATAATCTTAACTGTAAACATAAACTTAAAAGCAACATAAAATAAATAAGTTGTACTGTACTGTAACCTTTTCTTAAACTTTAACTTTGGTCAAAAGACCCTTACTCGGCCCTTACTTTGGCCACTCGTGTGCACACCATCCAGACACTGAGGCCGAAGCCACAACCAGATACCAGGTGGATCAGGAAGGCCCTTAGGTCGGCCTCTCACCTGGGAGAACTTAACTTAATCCCTTAAATATACCTTAGTCATGGTAAAATAATTATAGACGGTGTAAAACCCACTACATGACCCTTACTCTGGCTGACACTGAATTAGACAACATCTATAATAACATATCATGAACTTCAATATATAAGAGTTGAACTTAATCTTTCTTTTATTTTCTTTTGGTCAAAGACCTTCGGCCCTTAGGTCGGCCGCTCGTGTGCACACCATCAAAGGTAACGCGTACAGATCAACCTTTAAGTCATGGCCTTGTGCGTATATCGGAACCTCTTTGTACAGCTCGGAACTCTTGAGTTCCTCTTCATTCGCTACCTTTACTGCAAATTGCTTTATGTTCGTCACCGGCGTTTTCAACCCTTTGGACAACTCCTTATCTATGAAATTTAGTGTTGACCCGCTGTCCACTAGCACTTCAAGCTCTTCGCCTTGTACGGTCGCTGTGAACCGTATCATCTTAGGACCTCTCTTTGCGTCCCTCTTCTTACTCTTAATCACATGCAGCAAGGTCTCCTTTCGCTCGACGTGCTCGTACTCCTCTTATTCCGGCTTATCCTGGTCAAACTCTAGCAAGAACACTTGCTTTCCTGCACATCTATGTCCCGGCATGAACTTCTCATTGCATGTAAAGCACAATCCTTTCTCACGCATTCGTTCGATTTCCTCGGTCGTAAGCCGTCGCATGTGGCTCGTTGTCCGTGCACCATCGTCGATTGGCTTGGTCTCGACCCGTGGGGGTGTGTTGTCAGCTGCAGCACTCGCACGCCGTGCGTCCGTGCGACCGTCGCCTCTGCTGGCCTTGCGCACTGCTGCAATGTGGTCCTCGTGCAATCGCACGGACTCCATGACAGCCCGTGTTGATCTTGGTCTGTCCAATCGCACCTCAGCCGCAAGCTCGGCCTTGAGTCCTCCAATGAATGCGCCTACCAATGCGCTCTCGGGCCAATCTCGCACCCGACTCGCAATGCGCTCAAACTCGTTTTGGTAGTCTCGGCGGCTACCATTTTGTCGTATTCGGGAGAGCGCCTCATCATAGTCATAATAGTCACTCGTCCCAAAACGTGTGACCAGCTCCTTCTCAAAATCTCTCCATCGGATGTGCTCGCCTTTGTTCTTGTATACATGTGACACCCATTGCCATCATGTGTTTGCTTCACCATCGAGATAATAGGCGGCGATCTTGACTCCCTAGGACTTGTGCACGTCATTGATCTCGAAAAATTGCATGGCTCGACTTAACCACGCATCCGGGTCGGTCCCCGTAAACATTGGCATAGTGAGCTTCGGTCGCGCATAGCCTCGGTCGTCATGTTGGCGTGTCGGGCGTGATGCGTGGGTCCCCCGTGATCGTCCGTCATCATCGTCGTGGTCGGTCCCAGGGCTGCTCGAGGCCGTGGTCGATCGCGAGGTGTGGCTCCTTCGCGGTCATCGCGTGATGCGTGTGAGCTTCCCGGCGAGGTCATGCACCATGAGCTCGAGTTTGGCAAAATTCTCATTGACAACGTGTTGGCCATTGCCTATGGATTTCAAACTCTCCTCCAAGGCCTTAATCCTCTCTTTATGTGTCATCATCTCTCTTTTTTTATTTTTTATTTTTTATTTTTTAATACTCACGAAAACAAAGAAAAATTCGAAAGAAAGAAAAATATAATGTGGAAGGAAAAGTTTAACTCAATAGACGATCAATCACTCTCAATGAAAGCACCAATGATGAAGGATCGTGTGTTCCGTCAAACTCGATTGCTCGAAACCCGCGCCGACGCCTTGGTTCCTTCGCGATAGGTTGCTAATACGCACGCCGACGCCTTCGTACTTTGCGATAGGTGTGAAGAAACTCGGATGTTGGTCCTATTTCTATCACGAACTCTATGTATACTCACGAGAGAAAACACACGAGAACTTTGAACAAAACGTTCGATTTTCTGTTCACTCATCAACATATTCGAAAATAATAGAGTACATGGGTATTTATAGATGCTAAAATAAATCTAATCCTAGACTAAGAAGAACTCCTAATGCAAGTAAGTAAATAAATCCTAAGGCAACTAAATATCTTTCTTATCAAGACTTTCCATGCAAATAAAATACTACTAGGCACATGCCTTTTTATTCAAATCATAATCATACTAGAAATCCTAAGTAAGCTAAGTAAATCTTGCCCCAATCTCCTTTTGCTTGCTCAACACGTCGATCGCGCGCCCAAACCCTAACCGCCTTCCGTGTTCGCGCCGCCTTGCAAGCCTAGTCCTTGTCGCGCGCGGTAACGCGCGTGCGCCTCCCACGCATTGCCCGCTGAGCGCGCTGCTCGACCACGTGCCGCGTCTTGCGCGTACTCACCACTTGCGCGGTTGTCGCGCACGCTCGTGTTGGGTTCTGTGAGGAACGTTGGCAATGTGCACATTCAAATCTATTGAATAATAAATCCTAACGCAGCGGAATCTATAGTTAGGATTAGGACTTCCGGTTTAAAATTTTTGCCGACTCTGAGTCGTTTCTGATTTCCGTTGATGGAGATCGTCTGTGAACCACAACCCAATCGGTTGAAGGGTTTGGCCTTTGTCGACTCTAGTCGAGTGTTGAATCACGAATGGATCGCCTCGGACCTTCGGTATGTGAACCGGACTCTTCGGATCGCTCGGAAACCATCTTGGACTCGAACCGGACCTTCTAGACCATGTGGAACCGGTTTGAACCTTGCTGGACCGGTCTTGGCTGAGCTGGTGGTGTTCTGGACCGGTTGGATCGCATCTGGACCTTCCTAGACCCGTTGGGCTGCATCTGGGGCGAGCTGGAGTTCTGGGCCACACGCAAACGCTTGCTGAGCCAAGGAATAACGCGCATCTGGGCCTGGGAGGCTGGGCTTCACGCGCGGGCTGACCTTGGGCTTTTCACGGGCTGCATGCGGGCTACAGCTGCGGCGGATATGGGCTGGAGCGTGGGCCTACACGCGGGCTTCGCGGGCTGGCAGCTGAGAGGGCGATTGGGCTCAATGCGGGCCACGCGCGGGCTTTGCGGCCCGCGCTTCTTTTTCTTCTTCTGGCAAGGTAAAAACCTTTATGGTGAGTTTCGAACTCCCGACCTCAAACACGACCGAGCACATGGAGAGCCGCCGTGCTAAATGCTTGGGTTGTGCTCAAATAGATCGGCCGCACAAATTGTACGCCATATTAGACCTGGGAGTGGAGGTGGCACATCCGGGCGCGTTCCGGCGGCGGTTGACGGCGGAGGACGGCGGCGGTCGGCGGCGGAGGTTGGCAGGAGTTTTTGGATCATTAAGGTTTGATGAAATATCACCTTAAAATCTTCTAACGGATTACTTAAACACCTATTTCAATTAATCTTGGTGGTGCGATTAATTGAATCTCCCTAACTCTCGAATATGTATTAATCTCGATTTTCTTCTCTTGTGTAAGACCTTAAAATCGAGCCTCACATGTACTAGACAAGAGGTTGGGACATGGTGTATTTATAGGCTCCATTAGGGATCTTAAGGAGGTGCCAAATATGGACTTATCCCATTAGGGTAAGGAATCCTAATTCTACTCCATAAGCTAATCCCAACTAGGTCATGATTCCTTTCTCCTAAAATCACCTTCTAGAAGACTCTCAAGTCTCCTAACCCTAGGTAATATTCTAGAAGGAATATTCCCTATCTCATGGAATATTAAATATGGAATAAAATTAATTCCTAAAATCCTAATAAAATTAAATAATAATATATCCCTCGGCACCATCCTCTCGCTCGCCCGACGCTTGGCGTGTCGTGCCCCACCCATCCGCGCGCCTCATCGCGCTCGTCCTTCCTCGTTCATCCTCCGCGTCGCAGCCGTCCCACGTGCACGCTTCCACCCTACATCCGCCCCTCGTGCACCATTTGCCTTAGCCTCCATTGGCCGTGCGCGACGTTACCTTGCGCACGCCTTGCACTACTCGCCCACCTTCTCGGGCACTATCTTCTCGCACTCATCGTCGGCCCATTGCTCGCATTCTCGTGCACTTCTCGTCACGTACCTTTTCTTCACCCGGCCTAGACTCGCACGCCTCGTGGCTCGATTGTCGTTAGCTACCGATGCGCATGCCTTAGTGCGTGTGTGCACCCTTTTTCCACTTCCCCGAGCCCTTTCTCGCCTAGTCTCACGCCATCTCTCGAGGCCATCATGGTTCCCGTCCTTGGGCTCGCAAGGGTCAATGGCCACATCTTCATCACACGACCCTGGCGCTGGTCGTGCCTCTCGGGTGCTGGCCGAGGCTTGCTGGGTGCGCTGACGTGCGCTAGGCACAGCCCTGGCACGGCTGGACTCGGGACTGAGGCTACCAGGGCACTGTCGTGCGTCCCTGAGGCTGCTAGGCACTCGGGCGTGCTGTTGGGCATGTCCCGGGGATTGCTGGGCACGCTGGCGTGAACTGAGCACGGTACAGGCGCGGACTGAGGCACTGGCACGTTGCCTGGGCGTGTCGGTGCGGTCTGGGGGCACTGGCGCATTGCC
>BKCP01007227.1:32233-47898 GCA_008636005.1 Striga asiatica | reverse complement strand
CTGGCCTGCCAGGCGCTGCGCGTGCTAGGTGCGCGGCTGCGGCTCTGGTTGGCTCGTCACCGGCCGTCCAGCTACTTTTCTAGCCCTTTGGCAACTTTACTAGTGACATGCCATCTATAAAAACTTAACATGATGATATATGCATAAAAATGCCAAGAAGCACTAGGAGACCCCGTGTCAACGTGCACGTAGTTCGGTAGGGCCGATAAGGCACGTACGAACACTAACGCACCGAACCAACATCTCATACTTGATCATGTGATAAATTCCGAACACTTAACCACCTAAAACATGATATATTAGGCTCAAATAACACATATAACCCTAAGAGACCTCGGTTCAAAATGCTTTGAGCTCGGTTTGGCCGATAAGGTACATACGAGCATGGGGTCACCGAACCCACTTCTCAAACTTGCATAAATGACTATGGCCGTGTATTATACATAAAAAATCATGGTTAAGGAGGCTATCATTATGGCTTATACTTGCATGTATGGTGATATGGCTCGGGGGTGCAAAATGGCATATTTTCATGGACTAGTTGACCAAACAAATGAACTCCAAAAATGTTCAAACTTTTACATCATTTTTCTCATGATTTATGAGGGGCATTAAGCTAACAATTTCGACTTAAACATGCTTGGAGCTAAAAATCTGAATTTAAGGCATTTAATTCTTAAAAATTGAAACTCATGGATAATGGCATGTATGGCTTCATTTCTCTTCATGATAAATCTTATTTTATCATAAAATGACTGAGTAAAGCAAGGTCACGAGCTTACCTTCACCGAAATTGGAAAACGAGTGCTAGGGATTTTTGCTCGGTCACTCGCGCGGCTAGGGACTAGTAGCTCGACTTGAGGAGGGATGGTTGAGCTTGGTGAGTTCAAAAGACATATAAAATTCTAAGAAATACTTAGAAGGTGATAATCCTCTTGAAAAACGGCTTGGAACACGAAAATGGCTCGGTGCTCTCCTCCTTGGGCCTTCTCGCGCGCTTGTTTGGCTAAGGGTGGGAGTTTTTGGTTTTTCTCTTATTTCTCACTGAGTTTTTGGGTCTGAAGAAATGGTCTTTTAAAGAGTAAGGGGAGTGGGTTCATGACTCCTGGTCAAAGAGACAAAATGAGGGGACATTTGGTCTTCCTATGTGCATAGGTCTTAGGGGATGTCTTTGGTCTTGTCCCACCTGAATTTGGACGGTTTTTGGTGTTCTTCAAGGAGCACAATAGCTGAGGAAAGTGTCTTGTCTTGGGTATAGGGAATGGGGGACATTCACTACACTCTAGGTAATTAAATATTCACTTTAAACCCCACTAACTTGGACCAAGACTAGAGGATTCTTGGGTTGACTTTGACCACGGTCAATTGGGCTCAAATAACACCTTAGTAAGTGGGTTGTAATCCCACAAATTTGGGCTCAGTGAAAGTGGACTGGATTTTGGTGAAATGGGCTTGAAAGTCGGACTGGTCACGCTGGCGCTGGGCCTCGGGCGTGGCCTTCTGCTGCTGGGCGCAGCAGGCACGGGGACAGGCCTGCTGGGAGCGCGGACTGGGCCTGCTGGGCGCGGGACTGCGGGGCTATGCGTGTGAATGATGCTTGGACCGAGTTTAGGGCTTTCTCTTGTGATCAAAGGACTTAGAAAAATATACCAATGATATAGTAAGGCTTGGACAAGCTTGGGTAAGGCCATGGCATCGGCTCGAACTTTGGGTGCGATACCAAGGTCACGCGCACGGCTATGGTGCGGCTCGGGGTCTAAGGCTTGAACTAGGGACATTTAAAACACTTAGAAATATTTTAAGTATTATACTACCATGGTTCGATCATAACTAAGACTCGGGAACTAGGGTTCGGCACGAAAGAACGTTTTCGAATAAGATACCCGAATACTTAATATATTTGAGCACTTAACATATAACTTAAATAAATCTCGAATTTCTGAAAATTACGAATTTCATTTTAAAAGTCGAGCAGTGAAAAATCGTCTTAATAATATAATAATGATCGGGGCGTTACACAAATCTCCTTCGGGTTGGTAGTAGCGAGCTATTACAAAAGAGTACGGGTCATCCAAAGGGAACGTATGATTTTGGTAGTGAACTTGGTACCAATTAATGGGTTACACTTAAAGTACAAATAATTACGATATTCCCAAAGGAAAAGGTTGTTTTTATTGTGCACTGGCCAAAAGATGAAACGGCTATTAATTGAGTACTGATTTGTCGGTATGTTGATTAATGGGATTATCCCCTCCTCTTGCGATGGTTTGAACCGTAGACGTCCACACTCCGTGGCCTGCGGGGATACGGTGTATAGAGGTGTCGTTGAATTTATTTGAATATTGTTGTTTAGGGATCAATATTTGATGTTAAATTCTAAATCACTTGACTAAGTAAAAACTATGTTTACGTGATCCCAAGAATTCAAAATATCTTTTAATCCGTTGTCCGTAATTCTCAAAGAAAACAAACTTGTTGGTCCAAATTACATTGACTGGAAAAGAAACTTGGATATAGTGTTAACTGCTGAAGGGTACAAATTTGCTACTGTTGAGGCTTGTCCGGATGTGCCTGCTGATGATACGCCAGATAATGAGAAAGAGGCATATGCAAGGTGGAAAAAGTCTGACGAGATGGCGAAGTGTTATATCTTGGCATCATTGTCAAATGTACTTTAACATCAACATCAGTCTATGGACACTGCAGCAGAAATGCTCCTCAATCTCAAGGAGTTATTTGGTCATCAGTCGCGGGCTGCCCGACAAGAAGCCATGAGGGTTTTGATGAATATGACCATGCGTGAGGGCACTCCCGTGAGGGAACATGTTCTTGCTATGATTTCCCAGCTGAATGAGATGGAGGTCCTTGGGGCTTTTATTGACGGGGAAACCCTGGTCGATATAGTGCTCCAGTCTTTGCCGAAGAGTTTCAAACAATTCCGGTTGAATCATAACATGCATAAGAGGTTGATGACTCTTCCGGAACTTGTTGCTGAGCTTCAGTCGGCAGAGGGCCTGTTTCGTCATAAAGCCCATGCGATGGTTGCCCAGCGGGGTGAAGGTTCTTCTTCCAGGCCCTCTAAGGGTAGGAAGAGGAAGAAGTCCGCAGGAAAGGGCAAAGCGGTCATGAATGATGCGTGACCTCAGCAAGCTGCAAAGAAGCCAAAGGGCAAGTGCCACAAATGCCAGCAGAAGGGACACTGGAAGGCCGACTGCCCTCTCCTCAAGAAAGACGATAAAGGTACATCTTTTTCTTTAGTCGTTGAAACATGTTTAGCGGTGTTATCTACCAGTACCTGGTGTGTAGATACATGAGCCACTGATCATGTCTGCAATTCTATGCAGGGGTTCCAGGAAACCAAACGGCTTAGGGAAGGAGAAGTCACCATCTACTTGAGCGATGCTAGTAGAGCGTCAGCAGTTTGCAGTGGGAGACGTCTATTTAGATTTTGAGTTAGATAGGACTTTGGTTTTGAAAAATTGTCTTTATGTTCCTAGTTTTATAAAGAATTTGATTTCAGTTTCTAAGTTGATTATGAACGGTTTTTCTGCTATTTTCGATAATAAAGTTGTTTCGTTTTGGTAAAAAGTTCATATGTTCTGGTTCATTGGTAGGCAATCTGTATATTTTAGAACCAAAGTCATCTCCACTGCAACATAAACAATTACTTAATTCATCATCTAATCTGAATAAGAGAAAGGAACCTTCGAATATGAACGAAACATATCTTTGGCATCTAAGACTTGGTCATATAAACCTTAGGAGGATTCAAAGGTTGGTAGCAGATGGGCCCTTGGGGTCGTTGGAAGTCGAGACTTTTCCAACTTGTGAGTCTTTCCTGGAAGGCAAAATGACTAAGAGGGTTTTTAAATCAAAGGGGAATAGAGCCGAAGATTTGTTAGGGCTGGTTCATTCCGATCTATGTGGTCCTATGTCTATTCAAGCGAGAGGTGGTTTTGAGTACTTCGTTACGTTTATCGATGACTACTCGAGATATGGGTACATTTTCCTATTGCGCCGCAAGTCTGAGTGCTTTGAGAAATTCTTAGAGTATAAGGCTTTTCCAACTTGTGAGTTTTGCCTGGAAGGCAAAATGATTAAGAGGGTTTTTAAATGAAAGGGAATAGAGCCGAAGATTTGTTAGGGCAAGTTCATTCTGATCTATGTGGTCCTATGTCTATTCAAGCGAGAGGTGGTTTCGAGTACTTCATTACGTTTATCGATGACTACTTGAGATATGGGTACATTTTCCTATTGCGCCGCAAGTCTGAATGCTTTGAGAAATTCTTAGAGTATAAGGCGGTTGTGGAGAAGCAGTTAGGAAAAAGTATATAGTCATTACCGTCAGATCATGGTGGCGAATATCTCTCGAATGACGGATAATGGGATTACTTCTCAACTGACTGCGCCAGGCACACCCCAGCAGAATGTTGTGGCAGAGCGAAGGAATAGGACTTTTATGGAAATGGTTAGGGTAATGATGAGTTATAGTACATTACCCAATTCGTTTCGGGGATATGCCCTAGAAACAGCGGTATACGTTCTGAATAGGTTCTAAATTAGTACCATCTACACCATTGGAGTTGTGGTCTGGACGCAAGCCCAGTCTAAGGCATCTCAAGATTTGGGGTAGTCCAGCACATGTGCTGAGAACCGATACTGATAAACTGAAATCTAGAACAGAAGTAAGGTTGTTTGTTGGATATCCTAAGGAAACAAAAGGTGGTCTATTTTATATCCCCGAGGACCAGAAAGTAATCGTTAGCACGAATGCGAGGTTCTTAGAAGAAGACTACGTGTTAGATCACAAGCCCAATAGTAGACATGTCCTTGAGGAGGTAAAGGGAGTGAATACTTCAATACCGAGTGCGCTAGATGTTACACCACAAAGTACTGCAACACGTGTCGCTGATGATGCACCTGAGCAGATAGTACCTCGTCGTAGTGGGAGGGTTGTCCGGCAGTCCGAACGATTCATGGTTCTGGGAGAGTCTTCTGAGGCCATCCCAGATGTTCTTGAAATCAACCCATGGACATACAATGAGGCACTTCAAGATCGGGACATAGAGTCTTGGCAAAAGGTGATGAAGTCTGAGATGGATTCTATGGATTCCAATCAGGTCTGGGATCTTGTAGAACCACCCAGTGGCGTGCATACCATTGGATGCAAGTGGGTCTATAAGAGAAAGAGAGGAGCAAATGGGAAGGTTGAGACCTTCAAAGCTAGGCTTGTTGCGAAAGGGTATACTCAGAAAGAAGGGATCGATTATGAGAAAACTTTTCGCCGGTAGCTATGCTGAAATCCATCAGGATTCTCTTGGTTGTGGCCGCTCATATGGATTATGATATTTGGAAAATAGATGTTAAGACCGCTTTCCTTAACGGGAATATGGACGAGGACATCTACATGCAGCAACCAGAAGGATTCATTGCAAAGAGACAAGAGCATCTGGTCTGTAAGCTGAAAATGTCCATTTATGGCTGAAGCAGGCTTCGAGGCCTTGGAACATCCGTTTTGACGAGGTTGTCCAATCGTATGGATTTACCCAATGTCCGGATGAGCACTGTGTGTACAAGAAAAGTGAAGGAAGCGTGGTGGTGTTTCTAGTGTTGTACGTAGATGATATTCTTCTCATTGGAAACAGTGTGAAAATGTTATCAAACGTAAAGGTGTGGTTATCCAAGCAGTTTGATATGAAGGATTTGGGAGAAGTAGGACACGTTCTCGGTATCAAGGTCATTCGGGACCGAGATAAGAGAAAGTTGTGTCTATCTCAATCTACATACATAAACACTGTCCTGAAGCGTTTCAACATGCATGATTCAAAGAAAGGGCATTTTCCTTTCCGACATGGAATCGCTCTATCTAGGAAGATGTCCCCGAAGACACCTCAAGAGATAGAGGACATGAAGGCAGTTCCTTATGCATCCGCAGTAGGAAGCCTCATGTATGCGATGTTGTGTACATGCCCTGATATCTGTTATGCAGTAGGCATGGTGTCAAGATATCAGAGTAATCCAGGGCCGGAACATTGGTCTGCGGTAAAGCATATACTCAATTACCTGAGAAGGACTAAGGAGTACATGTTGATTTACCAGGCAGATGAATTGCTTCCCTTGGGTTACACCGATTCTGACTTCAAGGCAGACCAGGACGAAAGCAAGTCAACCTCAGGGTTTGTGTTTACTTTAGGAGGAGGAGCCGTTGTGTGGAGGAGTGTCAAGCAAAAATGCGCGGCAGACTCAACCATGGAGGCTGAGTATGTAGCAGCCTCAGAAGCAGCGAAGGAAGCTATTTGGCTCAGGAATTTTCTCCTTGACCTTGACGTGGTGTCGAGTTTACCCGCAGCCATCACAGTATTTTGTGATAACAGCTGAGCAGTAGAAAATTCGAAGGAGCCACGAAATCATGAAGCGAGTAAACACATAGAGCGCAAGTACCACCTAATACGAGAAATCGTTGGACGAAGAGAAGTCGTTGTTGCCAAGATACAGACAGAGGACAACCTAGCAGATCTTTTTACGAAGAGCCTACCGGCGAAAGTCTTTTCAAGACATGTAGAAGGAATGGGAGTCAGATGTTAGGGCGACATATTAGACTAGTCTTTGAGAATTAGATTAAAAGAGAATTGTGGTTAGTGATAGCCATGAGCTTATTAGGCATAAGTGGGAGATTGTTAGATATGCTGTAAAAGCTTGACTTTCAGATATTAATAACACCATTTTGATCTGGCAATCGCGTTTTAGTCAAAGTACATATGCTTGCAGTTTATTTATTTATGCAATCATTCTCCTTGTCTTACATTGAGATAGTGTGGTTCGTGGTGTCTCAAACAGTAAAGTTACCTATCGGTTCCTTGTAAGGCTGAATCATTTGTTCACAGTCTAGACTGGCAGTGAGACCCCACTTGGAAAAAGACTGTAGTGTACTCTTGATTCAGTTGACCTTTAACTGGAGAATTACACTAGTACTTATGTTAAGTATTGAACAAGACCACCGGAAGGATAAAATTATGAGACTCACTGATCGTTGTTGTAATCTATACCTTCAGTGATTGACGCGTTCTCTAAAGCTATAAGATAATATAAAATAGTCATGTATATTCATTACTTGTTTATTTGATTTACCAAGGGTGATTCCTAATTTGTTAGGATGACATACTTGGTACTTTGGTAAATGAGAATATTTATATGACGAGCTATTATAAATTATTTATGGTAACTGTGTTCCAGTGCGCTGGATTGATGACGTCCCCGAAATGAGCTCAGGAAGGAATATTGTGTTAAACCCTGCAGGTGGATATTTATCCGACACAATGATTAAAGTTTTGAGTGGTGCTAATTTCGGAAATGAATAAGAAGTCGATTAATTATCTTGTCAGTAATTTAATTAATCCACGAACGTTATATCTTAAACATGAGGAGGTAAATCGGTCAATTAGATTAATATTTATTAATCAAGTGAAGGTTTAATTTAATTAATTAAATTGGAGCCAAATGGGGAGAGCAATAATAATATTCCAGTGGGATATGTTATTATTTAATTTTATTAGGATTTTAGGAATTAATTTTCTTCATATTTATTATTCCAAGACTTAGGGAATATTCCTTCTAGAATATTACCTAGGGTTAGGAGACTAGAGAGTCTTCTAGAAGGTAATGTTAGGAGAAAGGAATCATGACCTAATATGGATTAGTTTATGGAGTGGAATTAGGATTCCTTGGCCTAATGGGATAAGCCCATATTTGGCCTCCTTAAGGTCCCTAATGGAACCTATAAATACACCATGTCCCAACCTCTTGAGAACACATTGTGAGGGCCGATTTTTTCATCTACAAGAGAGGGAAAAATTGTCTTGATCAAGAGTTAGGGAGATTCAGTTAATCGCACCACCAAGATTAATTGAAGTAGGTGTTTAGGTAATCCATTAGAAGGCTTTAAGGTAATATTTCATTAAACCTCAAAGCTTCAAATATTCCGGTCATCCTTCTCAGCCGTCCGCCGCCGTCTGCCGCTGTCCTCCGCCACCGGAAATCGCTGCCACCGAGAACCGCCCCGAGCCCAGCCGCACGCGATCGCGAGCACAGGCCCGTAGCCGCGAGCATCGCGACCAGTTCCCAGCGACGGGCATTGGCCCCAGCTCCTCTGCGTGCAGACCCCGATCGTCCTGTTCGTGATCTGTGCGTCTCGCATCCGTGTACCACGCGCACGCCAGTCCGCGCTCGCCTAGGAGTCCTCACGACGTCCGCGTGACCTGCACGCCTCGCTCGTCTTGTCTGCCTCGACCTAGGAGAGCCGCACGACACGCGCCCGCGCAAGGACGCGACCTGCTGCCCAGCACGTCACGCCCGACGCGACCTGCCAGCGACACGCAACACGCGACCAGCACCAAACCGCGACCCGTGCCAACCGGTCCAGACCAACTGCTATCCGCGACTGAACCGCTGCAAATCGACCCGACCGAGACTTGATCTGAAGCGGTCCAAATCCGATCAACTTGTTCCGGTGATCCNAAAAAAAAAAAAAAAGTCGACGATGAAGATCGCCATGTCTAGGCAGAAATTATTAAAGTACTCTTAAATGGTTATAGTTTATACAAAAAATATATAAATTGAAAAATCGATCAGGAAATTTCAGTGAAGCTTCTATACAGGTTTCCTAGTTCGGTGGAAAGAAATCATATGAAACTAAATGATATAATTCATAATCAAACAATAACCACGGAGGGACAATTTTTACAGTTTCAAAAAAAATTGATAACTAAAGCAGTAAAATTTTCACCTACCTAGTAATCGAAGAGAAAGAAGAAATTAAAAGTTACATAAAAGATAATAAATAAATGAACCAATTCAAAATAATATGTGCTTATTTCGTAACCAATTTGAGTTTGATTTGAAAGACCAAAATCGCACCGACATGTAAAGGGATTTCGTTGTCAGATTCAGAAGCCCCAAAGCGCATCAATTTGTTCTACAATTGAGATCTTCCAACATGCTTCAATGGTATTGAGTCTAGACAAAAGTCACAAACACAACAAATAATGGAGATTCAGAATAATGAAGTAGAAGAAAAGTTTTTTCTTGAGGACCTTTTTTTTTCACCGGCATGTCTAACGGGAAGATGGAAAATCCCATCATGCAAACAAAGACTTTTTACCAGCTCCGATTATTTATTTTTCAGTAGGGTGGCGCTTGACACAGCTCAACAACCCAATTTTCCTAAAAAAAATCCCCAACAACAAACCAAAAAAAAAAAGACAAAAATATCCTAAAAATAAAATAAATCTCATCAAATTAGCAAACGGACATTCCCCACCATTGTCGTCTCCATCCTCCTATTCATCCCCTCCGCCGTTGGATCTGCTGTTTCCACGGACCTCCGAACGAAAAAAATGTCAAGATCTAGACCTGAGTTGAAGCATAAACCCGGGGCTTTCATCTCCGACGAAGCCAAATTCTGCCATCACGGAACCGAATATCTCGACACTGGTCTTCAGGGACATGTCGAACGGGCGGCAGAGTTCTTTCGGCCTGTAGCTAAATATAAACAGCGAGCAAGACCCTAGCCCAACTTCGAAGTTGATGGAGAGCTTGTTGGGATCGCAGCAGGCTATCTCGGTGAAGAAGAAGGAGAATTATTGATGAATTGGGGTTTCAGATTCTTTCAAGATGTGGGATTTTCTCTCAAGCGAATCGAAGCGAAATATCGTCGAAGGAGAGAAGGATTTTGGAAGAATTGGGGTTTCTGGTTATTTCACGATATGAGATTTTTTCTCGAGCTAATAAGCAAAATTTAATGGAGTGAGTGGAGGACTATACGGGATTTTCTGGAGCCAAACATGTAGATATTTTAGGTAATTTGTATTTTGAATGAATAAATCCCTACATATAAGGATTTTGTTTCTTCAAACATGAGAAGTGCAAGTCCATAAATAATTACATATTTCCAAAATGAATTAGTCAAACACGTGAGCATTCAAAATTTAAAATTCCAATTGGATTTCCATTTGGGCTAAGTCAAAGTTTTGACTCAATTATTTTAGGTTTCTAAAAAAGAATTTAACATCAACCTTTTTAGATATATATAGATATAGATTATTCCTTAATTAATACAACTAATGGTGTATTCCAAATCTACTCCTTTATATTACTATTTTGTGTTTTTAAAGTCATTTATATACAGTCAGTTTTAACGGCGGTTTTCTTCTTCTTTATCTTCCTTCTCACTCTTTTTTTTTCCTATCATTTTTTTTTAAAACCAACACCAGAGTAGGGTGGGGGGTCCTATCGTTTTTTCTTACCCTCTTTCTTCTTCTTTTTTTCTTTCTCACATTTCCGAACAGGGGAGAAATCAGAAAATTAGTTGAGAGGGGGCAAAAGACATTACATAATTTGTAAAAACTAACAAAAATGCATAAAAAAAAGTTAGCTTATAAGTACAACTGTTCGCGGCGATATGACATGGCCTGAAATCGTTGCATAATGGTTTCATTACTAATTTTATCAAAAACATCTTTTTCAACGTACATAACCATACAAGCGTTAAGCCAATCATTTTCCATTTGGTTGTGTAGTCAGATTTTTTATGATCATCATTGCAGAAAATGCTTTCTCCACAATAGCAGTAGCAACCGACAATATCAACGCTAAAGTAATAAGCATATAGATCAAATAATATGTCATATGCCTTCTAATTTCCATATCCGTCAGTTTTAAAAGAAAAGTAAGATTTAAACATTTAATTGTCTATTAAGTATTAACTATTTAACTTAATTTATTATTTTATTTAACAAGTTGGCCTACCAAGTGACTTTTGAAAACAAAAAATTTGGGGTTGGGGGTGCAAAAATAAATTTTAGAGGGGACAAATTAAATTTTTAATATTAATAGCAAAAAAATAAAATTTGAGGGGGGGCAATTGCCCCCCTATTAATGTATGTAGAATCGCCCATGTTTCCGAAACCACTCGATCCCCATTTTTCTCCAAGCTCTCGTCTAACCTTTCCGGAGATCCCACGACCGCCCCGTCCCCAATTCGTCATCTCCTTTCCCATATTCTTCTTCTTCTTCCCTCGCCCTGTCACAGCTCGGCGTCTTCATAGGCGTGCAATCCCGGAAGCAGCGAGCCTAAGAAGTTCGGAGGACGAGGCGCCCGTGTGATATTCCTGAAACAGTACAATTGAATTTTTATGTTTATTATCGTGATGAACAATATTTTTATGAGGATTATGTTAACAAAATTCCTATTTTTTTTTCGGTAAAAAACAAAATTCCTATTTAAATGAAGGTAATTGTGTTAAATAATATTCATCTTTATGTTTGCAATTAGTTTGATACTTGCTAAATAAAATTTCAAATTTCCCAACTGCCATATACTGATGATCCATTTAAGGCATTAAATTTTTTATTTGTGTGATGAAATCTGAATTTATGTGTTATGATTGTTGTAATGGTGATTATTTTGTTGTAAAATTTACAATGTCATATATTTGTTATAAAAATTAATTGTAAATATTTTATTGTTAATACAAAGATGTTTTCATTTACTTGATAAGTAGTATATTGTTGTTTGATTGTATCTTGTTTGTTGTTTTCTATAAATTATATTATTAATTTTTGTTGCAATAACAAAACTTTTGCGTTGCTTTTCTAGATAATTTAATTGTTATGTATGTATATAACATATTGATTAATATTTTTTTTATTTTTTTAGTGTTTTTTTAGGCAGGAGAAGAAGAAGTAGATTAGAGAAAATGAAAGAGAGAGAGAAAATAGAGAGAAGGAAAAAAAAGGGGAAGAGAGGGAGTGAAAAAGAGATAAGATAGTTCTTATCAGTTGGTTCTTTTAGACGGTTTTATCTATATATATATATAATAAGAATTAATATTTTTAGAAAATAGTAAGCAAAAAAATAGGAAATATTAATTGCATTCCATTTTTGGTATGTTTTTTTAATTTTTTTAATAAAAAACCAAGTAGCATTTAATGGTAGCATAAATCATGGGATTTGTTATATAGATGCATATTTCAATTTCAAACTTCAAACAAAACATGCCTAAATGTATTTTGAATTTTTTAGGGAAAAATTTTAACAAACACGTTAAAGATTTCATACAATACATATATATATATATATATATATATTATCTTAACATATAGGTTAATCAATTTCATATCTAAACAATATATATTTAAACAATATATAAACAAATATAATAATTTGTCGTACAATACAGATAAATATATAAACAATATATTTATATACAAATATAATAAACAAATATAATAAACAATACAAACAAATATACAAACAATATATAAACAAATATAATAACTTGTCACGTGTATATTTCGTACACTACATATATTTATATATATTTTCTTAACATATAAGTTAATTAGTTTCATATCTAAACAATATATATTTTAGGAACTTAAAGATTCATAACATTACTGACGTCATGTATATTTATAATATATTGTCACGTACATTTTACTACAATTGGTAACTTTTTTAAAATTATTTGAATAACTGGAGGTTGATTTGTAATTTGAATTTCAAATTCATTCAAACATTTAAAGGAAAATGTCATAAGCATATTTTTTTGATACATTTCATTTTATCTCAACTTACATATATTCATTTTCGAATGATTTGTTTCTCATAGCATCGGATAGAATTAATAATTGCATAGAATTCAATTATGATTTCGAATTTATATCAAGGATGTTTAATAATTGCATAGAATTTCAAAGGTGTTTATTTATTATAAAAAATTAAATTCTAGAAAAACATTTGTGTATATTTTATAAAATGTTTGTACAAAATGTTTTACTTTAAATTTATTTACCTAATTTAAATTAATTACATTAATAAGTAATATGAACATACATTAAATATTTTAATTATATAAAACAAAAATAAAAAAAGAAAAGAAGAAGACTACATCTATAACTTGCATAAAAAATAATTATGAAATTATATTACAATAAATTTTATAATAAAATAATATGAGTATTATACGAGGAACAATATTACGTAAAATTGTTATTTTTCTTATATCAAAGAATAAATATATATATATATATATATATATATATATATATATATAATGAAATCAAATTTATATTATTATAAACATGTGAGCGAGATAATATATTAATAATTTATGGGCTTGCGCTACCAGACTCAGGTTTAATGTTCCGACAAAAAAAAAACCATGACGTTGATGAAAAGATGTAAAAAGATAGATGATCAAACTTTATTATTTTTTAGGCCTGTACGGACAAGCCCTATGGTCCATTTATTTAATATCTCTCGTGAATCGCACGAGCTACTTAACGAACAAGCTCTGTGGAAATTACTCATTTAATACTTATGTCCCGTGCATCGCACGGGCTACGTACTAGTTTAAATTGAAAGAATTCAAACAATTTTTGAATTCTATGTCTTCTATCTATTTTATGGAATATTGATTTATTCGTGGTGTAGTTATGTACTTTCCCCTATTAGTTGTGCCGAGGAGTAACTGAAGCTTTAATCAAAAATCCGAATTGTGTTTCCTTGCTTGTAGATTTCCGAAGTGCGGTAATTTTTCTAAACCGATGTTGAAATTCTTTTAAGAATTTTGCTTAGATTAAATTTTAGATATTTTTTCTTAGGGGAGAGATTTCTATATATTTTCGAGTAAATGAGATAATTTTGTTTATTAAAATTAACTTGCCAAATTTTAGGTTTCCGAGAAGTCGAGCCCTCGAACCCACCATGATCATTACTTTTGTCCTTTCCGGTCTTTTCCGAACTGAGGTGGGTGTTGCTAAACTTTACTGTACAGTTATTCTTTATAATCGCTAGTTTGATAATCAATGTATGTATGTGAACCATTAGTCTATGAGAGGTTCTCACGTTGATGTTGTGCTGACGTTCCCCTATTTTGCCCATAGAGAGGTTCTCCCGTTGATGTTGTGCTGACGGCTTAGCTCCCGTTGATGTTGTGCCAACGGTTTAGATGTGATCACATGAGCGTAAGGCGTTATAAGAGGTAGACTAGATGATTTGTGTTCATGTTGCAATTATGCTTTCTGTTATTATACTGGATATATCGTACTGTATTCCCATAGTGAGCTAGTGGTTTGCTCACCCCCATAATCCCCCTTTCAAGTTGAAGTTGGCGGCCAAGGTGATGACGAGACGAGGATGGTCTAATTGTTTCTAAAGTGTTTATTTCTCTAAATTGTTCATTATTCACTTCCACTTAATGTTATCGAAATTGGTGTAATGTTTTGCTTTGAAACTTTGGAACTGTTTGAGAGATGTTATAAATAGTTATTTGAATTGATTTTATTTTCACGTAATAGTGTGGTGATATGTTGGGAAAATGAAGTTTCGTTGAATCGGACATGTATGGTGTTTAAATAAAATGATTTTGAGTAATGCCCGTCAAATGTTTTTTTTTAAATGCAAATTTTCTCTCTGAAAAATTAATAACAATTTACTTATATTTTTGAAAAATTGATTCTCTCTTTAAAAAAAACTTGGATAAATTTCTTTTAAAAATAACGGGCCGTTACAGTAGCAATAAGGGGGTGAGAATAGAAATTCACTTTTTTTCTAATCAAACAAGGTTTACCATTTTTCCTTCACTCACCCTTTACAAAATCTCTCTAAACAAAATAAAATTATTTTAAATCACCTCCCCTCCCCTTCACTTCCTCCCATTAAAAGAGGGCGGTGAATAGCAATTCACTTTTTCTAATCAAACAAGATTTACCATTTTCCCTTCACTCCCCTCTTACAAAATTCTTCCAACCAAGGTAAAATTATTTTACATCACCTCCCATCCCTTCACTTCCTTCCATTAAAATCTCTCCCTTCCGTTGAACTAGTGCTATAAACGAACCAAATCAAACCGAGCTTGGGCTGTTCGAGCTCGTGTTCGTTTATGTTCGAACAGTGTTCGTGTTCATTCGTTTATTTTTCGAGCAAAAAAATCGTGTTCGAGCTCGTTCGTTTAATTGTTTGTCAAAGTTCGAGTTCGTTCGTATTCAAATAATTTAATACATGAAATTTTTAAATATGTTTGATTCACTCTACAATAAAAAATAAAATAAAAATATTTTATATTTTTAGATTTTTTATTAAAAATATTATGTAAAAATATAAAAAATAAAATAAAATTGTATTAAATTAATGTTTGCGAATATTATCGAACGTTCGCGAACAAGCTCGTGTTCGTTCGAATGTTAAACGAGCCTAATTTTCTTCGAACTCGGTTCGATTAACAAATGAACGAGCTTTTGTCGAACAAGCTTTTATTCGCGCGAACGTTCGATTCGTTTACAACTCTGTGTTGAACCAAATATTGCCTAACAGAAACATCAGAAAAATTAGTTGCCTAAAAAGTTTTCCCCTATGTTTGCCTCCTCCTTTTCAAGGTAAGGTCTTTTGATCTGTTCTTAGTTTCTCTTAGGTTTTTTATTGTCCTTATGGAAAGTTTATTGAATTTCTTCTATGTATGTCTGAAATGAAAAGGATTTTTGTTCCTTGAGTCGTTGTTTGTGTGTTTGATTCGTGAATACCTTAAGGGTTTCTAGATTAAAGCTGCAAATACGTCTATATGAATTACAAATTCTTCTCTAAGAGCTAAAAATCTTGAATTTGTTTT
>BKCP01007227.1:0-32194 GCA_008636005.1 Striga asiatica | reverse complement strand
GCCTGATTTATATGTTTGTGGGTTTTTATACTGTCGATTTTTTACTCCACGGGCCAAGCATATGTGTTATTTGTTGTTTGTTAACAGAGTTGATTCAAATGAGCTGGGTTGTGTTGTTAATTTTAGGCAGGACTCCAAAGATAAAAGAATTATTTTTTAACTTATATTTAGTAAAACTAGCTGATAAGCTAGCTTATAAACTTTAAGTGAATTTTGAGCTTATAACTGAGTAAAATTTCAATGAGCTTATTGAAAAGCTAATGAAAGAAGCTTATGAGATAAGCTCGAGTTTCTTATAAAAGTTCGTCTTTTATTTAAGTAGAAGAAGCTTATAAGCTAATCAAATAAACGATCGGATAGCTTATATGTAGCGCCCCATTTGTTCCGGATTATTTTGAGAATATTATTATTATTTATTTTTAATTTCCAGATTATTTAATTCGTGCTCGATTATTATATTCGATTATGTGCTCTTACATTGTTAAATTGTATTAAATTAAATATCGAGCCGAATTTTGTTAGTATTTTAATTTTCGACCGAACAGAATAATCGTTATTAATCGGGACTTCGAACCGAGCGAGCGACCATACCGAACCATCGGTCCGAGCCACCGAACCGCACCCTCGCGCACCCGCCCGACTCACGTCCGCTTGAATTTCGCCGGCCGAGCCATTCTTGCATGCATGGCCATCTTAAGTTGAATTTTTGAATTCAAATTGTAACCCCCTTATCCCATAAAATCAGCCCTTATCCCACTTCATGAGCCTTGACCTATTATTATGGGGAGGTTACAAGACTTTTAAATAAGGGAAAAACCCCATTCACTCACCCTCATTCTCTCCCTCTCTCTCTCTCTCACATGAATATCTCTCTCTCACTCCCTCACTTCCAAAAATTCAGAATTCTCCCTCACAGTCTCTTCTCTCCACTCTCCATTCTCTCGATTTTCGCCGGGAAAAACTTGCCCAAGCCGCCTTCAACGCCGAGCACGCTTAGCGGATGATTTCCCCGCCCTTAGGAAACGAACGTCAACGAGCCTTCCCGTAGATCGAGCCTCGTTCGTTTTTCTCCCCATTGGTGTTTGGTAATTTTTATTAAACTCCATGAACACCATGAGATTATATGTTGTATGGCTGGTAGTATATAATAACATGATTAATTTGAATGTTTATTATATATATTGATATTTTATGTCGTGTAGTATTGTAGATCTATAAGATTAAATTCGAAAACCTTATGATCTGAGACTATCTCGTGGAAATGTTTTGTAATATGGAACATCTTTGTGTCCTAATCACAATGGTCTTGACTTTGTACAGTTTGGAGTTATATTTTTCAAGTTATGAATTTTTGAAGTTGATGTAATTGCTGCAACTTGTTAAATACGTGAAAAATTGTATCGTTGCCCAAAAATCTTGTAATTTGGATATGTTGCTCCCCAGTTGTTTTTGTACCTTGTGTACAATTTTCATAGATTTTGGAAGTCATTTTCTGGAGTAAATAATTAATTGTCCAAATATGCTGAATTTTGTTAAATCCATGAAAAATCGAATTCTTGATGTAAATTCATGAAACTCGGTCAGTATGCTTACTTGACATGATTTTGATGGTGTGAAAATCCCAGAAATTATTGGATTCATTTTCGTAAGTTTTTGTTAAAAACATGTACTTTGCTTAAATTTGAAATGATTGTCATAATTCACATGATTATTTTTTTTGCCTGAAATTTTTATATACCATTACCAGCATTCTGTAGTTACTTGCATAAAAATATTATATCCAAATTCATTCATTTGCTTAGTCATTTAAATTCATACTTGTTTTTGCTGAAAATTTGTATTAATTTTATAAAATCGCATGCTTAAGTGGTAAGGCTGAAACTTGGTCATTTTTATGTTCTCAGCAATGTTTATTATGTGTTCAAATTTCAAATCAAAATTCGTTCATTTACCTGGTCATCTAGAAAATGAGGATTAATTGTCAATTTGCTCGATTTATTTGTTGAACATGTTAACTCTTGAATTTGAACATGATATTTAATATATGAAGTCCTCTTTTCATTTTATATAAATGGTGTAAATATTAAGTTAAGGTGGCTGAGTTTTTGGTGAGTCGTCCATTATGTGTATTTTTCCATATTTGGTTCGAGTCGAGTCAACTGTTCCATAATTCCACGAGAACCTTCCACGAGCCACTTAGTCGACGGATTCGACTAAGTTTGTGTGTTCGTTGGACTAGTAGTAATCGAGAGTTATCTTGATTTCATGTAGGTGTTCCGAGGTGTTGACCACAAACCCTACCGTTCGAGTCGTATATTGTGAATTTTATCGCTGCTATCAAGTGGGTTCATTTATGTTGAATCTATATTTATCGCACTTGTTATTTCGTATAAATGTTTGTCTCGATAGCTTCTGTATGCGTGAAAACCCTAGTCTAAGTGTCCCATCGATAGTGCCTTTGACGAATGCATAATCAGTGAGAGGTCGCCTGCCCGTTGCATCCGGGAGGGACGCCCCATGCCGTTGTATCCGGAAGGGGAAAAACAGCTCTACTGTCTCCTGGAAAGGATCCTATGCCTGTTGCATCCAGGATGAGAATGTTTTCGGTTACTTCCTTGCCGATGTTTGGTTGGGAGGTTTGTTGTATGTACATAGGAGGTTTGCGATAGGGCCTAATAGGGAGTTAGATCTGGATTCTATGCATACATTATTTATAGTTATGAATCTTTATGCGAGATATACTGTGCAGTAATGATGAGTATGATGGTTATACTCACCCCCATTGTTTTTCTGTTCTCTTGTCCCTCTTTCTATTTTTAGGCTGAGCATGGTTGGCGGCGGCAGCGAGAGACGATCGAGTGGTGGTATTTGGATTGATGTGTTCTTTGCTTCCGCTTTTATTATCTATGTTGGATTGCTTGATTTACTTTGGATTGTTATGCTTCCAATTTAAATTACTTCGAACATGTTGATTGGACCATTGGCATCATGTTGAACTACTTGTTTTATTTTTATTTATTTATGCTTCCGCTTTGAACATCAGATTATGTTTGAATGGTTTTGAGACTTATGAATAATGTGGTTTTATTTTTAGAACTGATAGTTATACATGTGTAGGTTCTATCTATATGTTCGTAATTGTTTATTTGTTGTCGGTAGTCCCTAATTATCCGGCCTGACCTGATCCGTTGGCCATCCTTATTTGCCCCTTCCGCTCTCTGCGTTTCTACCCATATTCCCTTATTTGTCTCTCTGAATGACTTGCGGCATTCATTCAAACTAGTATTCATCTCTGTGCACATGCACAGAGATAAATAAAAATTTATATATTATATTTATATATACAATATTTAAAATTTTAAATTAGATAATGGATATATTACATTTTAAAATTTTGACTATACACAAATGTACAATATAAATATAAATTATTTAACTTGCATGTGAATCTTTATATTGATGACATAAATTTTAATGAATAGTGTAATTTTGTAATTTAGAGGGACCATACGGTAATTAGTTAGAAAAGTATTACAACTAATTTTAGTGTTGTTATAGTAATTACTTATGTAATTTTAAGGAGTTTAATTAAAAAACTCATATCAATTAACTAATATTAGAGAAAAACCACTTAATAAGACAAAAAATAATATTTATTATAAAATAATTATCTTAATAAAAAAATTGCAATACAATTTTTTTATAATTAGCTAGTATTAGTAGTAATTATTCCATAATAAATTAGTTTAAATTATTATTACACTTCATTAATGTATAATGTAACAGTTCCACATTGATTGAAAAAAAGAGAAGTTTTTTGGCGAGAAAAAGAAGAGAAGTTTTATTAAATGTTTTATTTATAGATTAGCCAATTATATATATAGATGATTTATCTGCTACCTAGAGATGTTAAATGGTCCTTGGCCCGACGGGCCGACCCGTTTAGCCCGGAAAAAAACAGGGTTAGGGCCTTTTATTGGCAGCTCGTTTAAATCCGGGCTTTTTAGGCCCGAACCGTTTATTCCGAAGTCCGCTAGGGCTAGCCCGAAAACCACTAGGGCTAGCCCGTTTAACTTGGGTTGGGTGGTGTATATTGTTTTTAGAAAGGTAAGTAATATGTCCATTGATTCCTTGTATATTGCAATTTTGCTATTCTACTTCACATGTAATTATGAGTTATAATGTATTACTATTATTTTGATAGATAATTATTAACAAATATTATTCTATTTCACAGCAAAATATTTAAGCCAATCAGAACGGCTAATAAAAAACAAATAAGACAAAGACCTAAAACATAGAATATAGTGATAGAATATAAATTCAGCAGTATGCATATTTGAAAATTCCCGAATCTTACCAAATAACTAGTCAAATGATAGTTACAAGTAATAGTTCGAACATTTTTTTTTTCTATTGAGAAACAATATGTTATTTAAAAGTCTGTAATGTGTGTTCATATATGAAGTGTAGTTGTATATATATAGTGGTAAATACTATATAGCCGTTGAAAAAAATCATTAACTAGGTGTTAGTAATTTATTATTATTATTATTATTATTATTATTAGTATAGCCTGTTTACCCCGAAGCCCGCTAAGTTTAGGGTTAGATCCTTTTATTGGTAGTCCATTTAAATCCGGGCTTTTTAGGCCCGGACCGTTTAGCCGGAAGCCCGAAGGCCGCTAGGGCTAGCCCGTTAAACATCTCTATGCTACCTATCTGATCTGACCTTTTTTCTTTGACACTTTTGATTTTTTCGTGAAGCTGAATCTTGATGAATGAGGAAATTAAGGATGTGAACTTGCATTGATTTTAGCTGGAGTATAATTTTTGACACTCTCTGATTGGCTGAAGCATATCCGATGGCCTCGTTGTTTTTAAGAAGGTTACTGCGTGCCATTGGTTCCTGTAATAAATCCTCTACACCATTTTCTCTATCCAAAGGTAGGGCATTTTCTCAATTTCCTTTGTCTGGAAAGTCGCGTTGTTTGATGGGTATGTTTCCAGTTTCCATTTCCTTCTGCTTTTTGGGGTTGCTAGTTTCTGTGAGCTTGTTGATTTTAGTAAAGGGCCAAATTTGTTATGTAATCATAGGGTGCCATCTTTCTGAATTTTGTGGATAAAAAGAACTTTGTGATATTTCCGACTTTGTTCTAAATTTGAAGCAGGACTCCGTGGTTGTGCTTATGAGGATAACTCCAATTCGGTGTGTTCTCCAGGATTAGAAAAGGTAGATTCAAATGCGGAATCATATACTTATTTGTGATAATTATTTGAAATTGCATGATTATTTTTTTAAAAAAGGTAATTTTTTTTTGGGTTGTCTTCTCTCTGGTTTTCCTTTTTCAATATTGAATCCGAACTAATTTGTTATGTGGATCAGGCAACATTTAGTTTTTACCAAAGGTATTCCTCTTCTGTATTGACCCACAATTCAAGTGAAGGCACATTTCCGCCAATTTGTTGTCGTCCAAGCATGTGCTGGCTCCTGACAGGGAAATGGGTACAGTGCTGAAGATTTGACCTTTTATAGTATTCTGTTATAAATAATTTGATTCTAAACTTTCTCTGTTCTATAAATTTGGGTCCGTTTTGTATGCGTCTTACTCCTAAGTGAAATTTTGTGGAATTGAAAACATCTAAGAAGGTACAACCGGCGTCTTTGATTCCAATGCCCCAAAATCTGTGTTCAATTGAGACATACAGTCTAATTGAGTAAATGATAAATGTGTATTCCGTCTTAAGAAAATAATAAATCAATAGCACTTAATGATGTCTTTGGGACTATATTTTCTTGTTCATCTTCCTTTGACTTTGTATCCTCACTAGTACGTACCCCGTGCGATGCACGGGATGAATGTATTAAATGAGTTATTTTCACATGCTCGATCCGTTTAAGTCTAAAAAGGGTTATCATTTATTTTCCACATCTTTAATCAGCGTTAAATGTAAAAAACAATAAGATTATAATCTATATTCCACCTCTTTTAAACAATAGGATTGTAATACATTTCCACCTCTTTTAATCAACGTTTTTTTAAGCAGAATATTAAATATGAACATGTCAGGAAGAACTTGTAAAATAATTAATATATTATCTTACTAACACATTTGTAGTAATATAAATTTGATTTTAGTATATATATTTATTCATTGATATAAGAGAAAATAACAGGAGAAAATAACAGTTTTAGAGCATCTCCAATTGTAAATGGATTGTTCTATTTCATTGCCACCTAGCTCCAAAAATCCAATGTGGCATTTAAAAAATATAGAAGTCTTTCTATATGTAGAAAAATATATAAAATAAATGATATAATATAAAATAGAACATGTGTAAACATTTTTTTCTTCGCTAACCAATTATTATCTTACATGTGTCAAATTATTCCACAATTGACATTAACCATTGGAGACAAAATATTTTTATTCCCTTTCTCCACACCATTCATTTCAAAATATGTAATCAATTTATATATAAAAATTTATATTTAATGCACATTAGTATTATTTATTTAAGTAATCAATGTAAAATATGTAAATGGATTTAAAATTAATAGTGTATAAATACTTTACAAAATATACACACATGTTTTTTTTTTCGAATTTAACTTTGTATACTAATTAAACAACTTTGATTTACGAAATGTCAAAAACTCAATCTCTTCTATAATCTAGATTTTTCAAATTTGCATTATAAGGATTTATAGTTTTATTTAGCATACTGATCAATGAAAATATATTTCACAATAATTTCATTATAGAAAGAAATTAAAATAAAAAAATAGTAAAGAATATAATCATGGTTACCAATAATATAGAAATAAATTCTAAAGAACATTTAATATATTTTAATTTTAATTTTTTACCATTGGTAAAATTATTTAATCTCTTAAATGTTAAATTATATTAATTTGAAGAATAAACCCGTTGCAATTTTTTATAAATATTTTTTGAATAGAAAATGTTAATATTTGTAAAAAATAAAATTAATATTATGGTTAGAACATAAAATTATTATTATAAATATCAATGAAATTATTGCAGATATTAATAAAATTATTTAAGGAAACAAAATTTTTGATCATATCTGATTTGTGTTATTTGAAAAAAGTGTATATAGAAGTAATTAATGTATATATTTAATATATTTAAAAAGTTTCCAAAAAAAGGTATGCATTAAATGATCCCAAATTTTTTGCTACTATTTTTAGTAAATGGTTATTCTTATTTTATATATTTATATAGGTATAGATATTAAATATGTTAAAAAATAAATTCCTAAATTAATATTGAAGATAAAGCAATAATCTATCGTTTTATAAATCCACACATTTGAAATTTCAAATAAAATAGATTTAAATTTTTAACTTGTGAAAAGAAAGGAATTTGAATTGATTTCAAATTCCTAATCCCTTCAAATATCGTACATAATATATATACCAACATGATGCAATCTGATATCATGTTAAAAAAAAAAAAAAAATCTTATCAACGTGATGCAATCCGATATCATGTTGAAAAAAAATCCTCAATTAATATTGTATAGCATTTATTTTAGGAACTAATTATATCGTAATAACGTGACGAAATCCGCAACTCGATATCGTGTTAAAAAAATCCTAAATTACCGTATTGTTTATCCACCATTTTAGGAACTAATTACATGTTGATTAGAATTGTATATGCAAAATTTTAGGATGTTTTAAATGCTCCGTCTGTTGATTTAAATGCTCCTTCTTTTTCTGTATATAAAAAAGAAAAATCCTAATATAGTATGCAATAAATGTTGTCTCAAAATTTTTAGTTACTATATTTAGTAAATAGTAATTCTTATTATAGATATATAGATTATACTAACCATGGGACCTACTGCTTGTGACAAATGTTATTGAGCAAGGTTGTCACCAGTAACACATTCTGTAATCTAACTGCCAAGTTGAGTTGAACTGCTTGTTATTTTGTCATACTTGTTTTTTTTACTTAATCTTTTGTCCATTGCAAATGGAGCTGGAAGAGTCATTGTTGACAATTCTCGTGGCATAGTGCTAATAATGAACTAGATCAAAATGGCTCAATTAAATTCTAGTGCTTCTTCTATTAGTGAAGTTTCTAGAAAAAAAAAAATATATATTAAACGGCGCAACGCACCTTGGGTCGCTACGGAAACATCCTCCTTGTATAATTACAAGGGTAAGGTCTACGTACAACTGACCTCCCAGACCCCAACCTGTTGGGAATATACTGGGTATGTTGTTGTTGTTGTTGTTGTTCTTTTTACTTAATCAATACAAAATCAGAAGTATATTTTTCCTTCTGATACATAACTTGGACTCTGTCTATCAGCGTTCATTCACGAATTATACTGTTGCATCATGCATGTGCGTTTGTTCATAATAAAATTTTCTTCAAGTCCTGCGACCTTTCAGATTTTTTAGCTAAGTATTTTAGTGGGACTTGTTAGTTACATTGGCCTAGATTCTGACTTACTGTGAGTGTCTTGGAAATTAATTTGATGAACCTGTATTGGTTTTGATACTCTTTGTCTACTGAATATTTTCTTTTCAGCTAGCAGCTCCGTGTTGCAAAATTCAGAAAGTTAAAGAAAATTAAGAAAATGAGGGTGACCCCCAGCATAACTACAGTCCTTAAGATTTAACATCTTAAAATAATTTGATTTAGGACTTTCTCCGTCCTATGAATTTGGGTTCATTTTGTTTGTGCCCTAAGTGAAACTTTGTGTAATTGAAAACATCTTTAAAGAAACAAACGACATCTTTGATTCAAACGCCTCATAAGCTGTGATCTAGTAAGACAAGCAGTCTAATTGAATAAATGATACCGTGTATTCCACTTTAAAAAATAATAAATCAATATTACTTGATGATTTCTTTGGCACTATGTTATCATGTTCATTTTACTATTGACTTTGTATCCTCTATATACTAACCATGGAAACCCACTGCTGTTCGCAAATGTTATTGAGCAAGTTGGTCACGAGTAACCCATTCTGTAATGGAACTGCCAAGTAAAAGTTTGAACTTCATGTTGCTTTGTCATACTTATTCTTATTTTCTTAAGCAATACAAACTGGTAAATATATTTTGCCTTCTGATAATTAACTTGGACCATGTTCCCATGGGTTGTATAATACAGTTTGCAAATGTTATTGAGCAAGGTGAATGGGCCAAAGACATTTTAGCTAAGAAGTTTAGTGGGACTTGTTAGTTACATTAGCCTGGATTCTGTCTTAACTGTGAGTGTCTTGGAAATTAATATAACGGACCTTAATTGGATCTAATGCTCCTTGTTTCAAATTTTAAATTGGAAAAAATTTACACGGAAGTCTGGGAAAATAGGGAACAGTGGAAGTGTTGGAAACAGTACTAAATTTCAAAGGCTTGTGTGCTTGTTGATAACCTTATCCAGGTTAGGAGGGATGGTAACCCATTAAATCTGTAGCATGCTGTTGAATTTGTTTTAGGTTGGTAGATCTTATTGATTTAAGATGTATACGTTTATATTTTCTTCAGTTAGCAACTCTCTGTTATGAAAGTCAAAGTTAAAAATGAAAATAAAGTTGAAGGTGGTTCCCATTTTAATTTTTAACCAGACATATTTTTTGTACCGTCATTGTAGAGTACTGGGCTGTTTGGCTCACTGTTGATTTAATGTTGTAGGTCTCTATCAGGACGTGGTGATTCCTGTTACAGATTTTCACAATGAAAATAAAGGTTTCATGGTATTGGCTGGTGACGTTTTTGATGTGCCAATCAGGAAAGATATTATCCATCGTGTCGTGAGATGGCAGCTTGCTAAACGTCAGTAGGTGCCACATTTTCATCACATTTCCTTTTTTTTTTTTTCTTTTCTTTTTTTTTTCTCTCTCTACTCTACTCTCTCTCTTTTCCCCCTCATCACCTCTCACTCCAATTCAAACTGAAATTCGAAAGTCCACTTTCTGTCTCTTCTTTACCTTTTTCTTGTTCGTTTTTAATAATGATATATGTCCGAGTGTTGTTCATTTGCAATGTGCCTTTGCTGGTATTAATCTAAGACATTTGTGTTATTTTTTGGCAGGGAACCCACTCGACCAAAACTATAAGTGAGGTTAGTGGGACCGGAAGAAGCCTTGGCGGCAGAAGGGTATAGGACGAGCAAGGCAAGGGACATTGCGTGGCCCACAGGTGAGTTTGTTCCGCTCGTGATTGCTTTTATCTCTGTATTGAAGAGGGCTAAAGAAAATAAATTGTTAACAGTTGTATTTCTCAAGATTATTATAATATATAATATCTTTATATAATAATATTATTATATATTATATATAATATATTATGTTTGTTAATGAAATTAAAAACCCTACCTAATTTACTTTTACTCCCAATTAGTATTAGATCCTGTGCCCATGCACATATATTTAAATTATTATGAGTTATATGTATGTATATAATAATAAAATTATAAGTTAGTTAATAATATAATATTTAAAAAAAAATCATTAGTAAAAATGTTTATAAAAGTATTGAATTTCATCATTTTACTGCATAAAATGAATTGGATAATGCAGTTTTTGTCATTTTGTGGGATCCTAACCTATTAATTATCTTAAAAAGATTTTTTTATTATTGTTATTATTATTATTATATATAAAATTTTAAAAGGTTTGGTGTAAAAGTGTTCAAGTGATGTTTTAAAGCACGAAATTTTCATAAACATAATACATTAATTAAAAAAAGAACGAAATGAATATATCTTTAAAAAATTTATGGGAGGAAAATATGAAACAATTAAAAACTATCCATAAACAAATAAAATCAATTATCGTGATTAGGTTCACATTAATTGAGTCATAAGGTTACTAAGATTTTAATAAAAAGAAAAACCAAACCAAGCATGTAGTAAGTAACGGATGATTTTTCAAAGAAAACACAAAAGACTAAATTGTAACTTTGGGCGGGAAACGAATTCGATTTTTATTAAATGCTTTGTCCCTAATTATATATATATAGATAGATTCCAAATTTCCCCGAAATATCGTTGTCTCCTCATCTCTACTCTCGATTTTCACTTCACAATCTCTCTTCTCCTCTTCATCTCGTATCTCAGATAATTTACTTCATAATGACCTTTGGCTTTGGAGCCCTTGGTTGATTGAAGGAGAAAAAGAGTAAGGGAAAGCACGACTCGCCTTCTAACTTATGCGCGTACACAGTCCAATGTATGCTTGGATATTTTTATGAGAATCGAAGTGGTATTGGAATTGCTATGTTTTAAAACGATGCCTTTTGTGCCTCCAGTGAATCAATAATTTACCACTATTTTCCCGAAAATGTATTCACCGCATGATTGAAATAGTTGAATTGCGTCTTTTCGCTAATATTGATATGGAAAATAAACGTCCCTTTGTTATTTTGAAATCATGTTCGAGTACTCTGTCTCTCGATCTTAGCTTTTCTTGTTCTTTTATTTTTAGATTCTTGAATCATTCACACCAGATGACAGAGAGGATATGGAGTGAAGCTTAGATGACAAATCTAAAATTTTGAGGGATAGAGTTGGATTTTACAATTCAATGCTATCTACAATCTGACTGGTGGAGAGTAAAGTTTCTGTCTCTAGTGATCAAGTTTTGGCTGGAACTGAGTTTTGAGTTTTGTATTAGTAAGGATGGACTAATCATGGCGTGTGCCCATGTCATTGACAATCTAGATGGTACTTATGTCAGTAATCTGGTGAAGGGAGAAACTGCTCAGACTATAGTTGTGGGAAAGTATAATTCGTGGGATTTAGCTCTGGTCAAGGGTTGTCTCTTCAGGTGATGGTAAGGCTTATGGATAGTCATAAACCTTACCATCACCTGAAGAGACAACCTTAATTACAGCTAAATCCCACGAAATATACTTTTCCACAATTATAGCCTGAGCAGTTTCTCCCTTCACCAGATTACTAGATTACTGACATAAGTATCATCTGGATTGTCAATGACATGGGCATACATCATGATTAGTCCGTCCTTAAAGATGCAAAAACCAGTTCTAGCCAAAACTTGATTACTAGGGCCAGAAACTTTACCCTCCACCAGCCAGCCAGATTGTAGATAGCATTGAATTGTAAAACCCACTCTGTCCTCAAAATTTTGGATTTCTCATCTAAGCTTTCACTCCATATTCTCTCTGTCATCTGAAATAACGAAAGTGTGAATGATTCAAGAATCTAAAAATAAAAGAAACAAGAAAAGCTAAGATCCAGACAGAGAGAGTACTCGAACATGACTTCAAAATAACAAAGGGATGTTTATTTTTCATATCAATATTAGCGAAAAGACGCAATTCAACTATTTCAAGCATGCGGTGATTACATAAAATGATGATAAATTACGGATTTCAGCACAAAAGGCATCGTTCTAAAACATAGCAATTACAATATCACTTCGATTCTTATAAAAATATCCAAGCATACATTCGACTGTGTACGCGCATAAGTTAGGAGGCTAGCCGTGCTTTCTCTTACCCCTTTTCTCCTTCAATCAACCAAGGGCTCCAAAGCCAAAGGTCATTATGAAGTAAATTGTCTGAGATACGAGATGAAGAGGAGACGAGAGATTGTGAAGTGAAAATAGATTCGGGGAAATTTTTGAATCCATCTACATATATATATATATATATATATATATATATATATATATATATATATATATAATTAGGGGCAAAGCATTTAATAAAAATCCAATTCGTTTTCCGCCCAAAGTTACAATTTAGTCTTTTGTTTTTTCTTTGAAAAATCATCCGTTACTTACTATGGTTTGGTTTTTCTTTTTATTAAAATCTAGTAAGCTTATGACTCAATTAATGTGAACCTAATCACGATAATTGATTTTATTTGTTTATGGAAAGTTTTTTAATTGTTTCATATTTTCCTCCCATAAATTTTTTAACTATATATTCCTTTCGTTCTTTTTTTAATTAATGTATTATGTTTATGAAAATTCCGTGCAATGTCTAAAACATCACTTGAACACTTTTACACCAAACCTTTTAAAAATTTATATATAATAAAAATAATAATAATAATAACAATAATACTTTTTAAGATAATTAATAGGTTAGGATCCCAGAATGACAAAAACTGCATTATCCAATTCATTCTATGCAGTCAATAAAATGATGAAATTCAATACTTTTATAAACATTATTACTAATGAATTTTTTTTAAAAAAATATTATATTATTATCTAACTTATAATTTTAATATTATATACATACATATAACTCATAATAATTTAAATATCTGTGCATGCAAATGATCGAATACTAGTTGGGAGTAAAAGTAAATTAGATAGGGTTTTTAATTTCATTAACATAAACATAATATATTATATATAATATATAATAATATTATTATATATAGATATTAGGGGTGGTGCTACTAATGCACGACCCAAAGCCACATAGTCATGCTATCAAGCTAAACAAAAAGGTCCGGCGGCTCGGGCTCAAGATTGCCCTTTCTGCTCGTGCTGCAGAAGGGAGGGCATGTTATTTTCCAATTTTTTATTTTTCTTATTTTTATTTATTTATTTATTTATTTATTTTTATTCCACATGTATGGGCAGTGTGATTCTCTATCCCTTACCATATTGCCAGACTAATTGAACATATTATTCGAACAAATTGCAGCTTATAGTCTTTGAGGATTTGGAGGGTCCTTCGCACAAGACAAAGAACGTAGTTAACTATGTTCAACATATGGAGAACGTAAAGAAACTCCTGGTCGTAGATGGTGGACCAATTAATGAAAAGTTGAAATTGGGTACCCAGAATTTGCATTATTTCAACGTGCTCCCTTCAATTGTAAGCCCCCAAATCCCTTGCCATTATTTTTCACCATGCAAAGTTGTTTGTCCTCTATAACATAATTTTTTTGAACTTTAGTGTGCGTACTGAGGTGGTGGAGCTTGTTAACGTAGAAAGGATATGCAACATTGGGGATGTAATAATTTTTCTTCCTTTAATAACTAATCCTTGTTTGCAACTATCTTTCCATCTATCTTCGGTTAAGGCTTCATTTGGGTGATTCTACGAAGATGGGGATAATCACAATAACAATCGCTGTTTTGGAATTTGGGTTTTATTTCATAGTGTTGGTAATTTTGTTATTTGACCAAGAACTAGTGATCTATTATTTCCTGGATTAATTTGCTTGCAGGGTCTAAATGTTTACAGCATTCTGCTGCACGACACACTAGTAATGTCTCGTGATGCAGTAAATAGAATAGTTGAAAGAATGCACACTCCAATCAAGCGCTAATTGGAGTTTCTTAGTTGGTAGATTTTCCCTCTGTCCATCTCTGTGCTGACACGAGTGGAAATGTATTTTCCTAATTTGTAGTGTTCATTCAGGTTTTGCTAACATGAAAGCCTAAGTGTGGCTTGCTGGTGATGTTTCTCTTTTTGATTTTGCTGTTTCTTTGCTCGCATGAAAGTTTAAGGGTCGCAATTAAGAATCAATTGAGTACTGAATAATGTATGTGTTATTAACTGAGTTCCATGACTGAAGATTATATGAAGTTGCAGATTACTTGTATTATTTATTATTGGCATTAGAGAATTTTATCACTTGGCTCCAATGCCCTTTTGGTTTGCACGCAAGCAAGGAAATGCTCAAAGGGGTAGGGTGCGTTCACGTGGGGACGAGATGGGCCGTGTCTAGCAATAGACGTGGGCCTTTAGCACTTGAGGACATTTCTCCTCTAGTCTTGCTAACTTGACTACGACAGATAAATGGTCAAAAGTTTGGAAAATTTTGTAACTGCCCTAGTTTGAGAAAAATATTCTGCAATAATTACTCGGCATACACTATTCCATATATACTCCAAACTGGACACAATTAGGAAAACAGAAAAAATTTGAAAATGCAAAAGCAAGAAGAAAATTTGAGAGTGCCGAGATTACAAGTTCGCACATTCAGAAGTAATGTAATACTTTATTTGGTATGAATGAAATAGAAAAAACATCAAATCAATTAAAAAAAATAAATAGTTTAATTTCGACTTTTACTTATTTTGTATGAATGAAATAGACAAAACATCAAATCAATTACAAAAAAAATAATTAAATAAATAGTTTAATTTTTATTTTTACAAATTTATGCAGATGAGATGAGCAATGATCTTCTTGTTTTTCTGCAAATAATTTAATTTTGTTTTTCTGCAAATGGAGATTTTAGTGTGTGGATTTTAGTAAGTTGCTTGGTTTAATTTAACAGAATTTAATCGATTCCCTTTCNAATAAGGAAATGACACTTCCTTGGTTTACACAGTTAAGGTTGTCTAAAGCAACCTGCAATTGAGTCTTTCTAAGATCACAAATAAATACTCCTTCAAGTCACTTGCATTTGGTCTAACCATTTGGGTGTGGTCAGATCTAACTCATTATACTTTTGAATAAAATGAATGCTTATATATATTATGAATTAATGTCATATTTTTATTTAGAGTGTTTTTTTTAAGATGGTATATCATAGCATAAAATTATGCAATTTATTCATGGCACACAATTTTTAGGTTAAGACTTGTGAAGAAGTTTATATGTGCATCAATCACGAGATCATATGGTGTTATATAGCTTTTTCTTGGATTGAAATTTTACGGCAAAAAAAGTTTTTTAATCTTTTAACTGAATTCGTGTTCACTTTTTGTCTCAGTAAAAGTCCGTTTTTGGAAATGATCATTTAGGTGAAATAAAAGTAGTTTTTTTTAACCTCTGAGCAGCTATAGAAGGTCAATGTAACCTAGGGATGTCAATAAAACCCGCAGAGTCGGGTTACCCTCGGGTTACCCGCATTTTTGGGTCGAGTAAACCCGGTATGATCGGGTTTTGGGTCGGCTTCAGGTAGAATCATGCTATCCAAAAATCGGGTCCGGTCAGGTTCGTGTATGGTATAAAAACCCATTACCCGACTCGATTACCCTACCCGTTTACCCGCACCATTGAATCACATACACAAACACACATATATATGTATATATGTCATATGATAAATATAAATTAAATTATTTATTATAATTTTGGTTAGTGGTTTAAATATTATTTTATTTTTCTGGTTTTTTTATCGAATTTTCTTTTAGTTGTACAATATAAAATTTAAGTATTTAATTTTTAAATGTTATATTATTTACTAGACTATAAAAAGTAAATAATTATATCTCAATATTTATTCCAAATACAATATAGAATTTTCTTATAGTCATTTTATTGTCAAGTTAGTTAATAAATTGTTAGTTACATTATATTTAATTTTGAAATTATTTTATTTATTTTTTATACATGAAACGGGTCGGGTTGAAATGGGACCGGGTAAAACCCAATTCTAAGCAATCGGGTTACCCGTTTACCCGATGAAGACCCGATAACCCGTTGGGTAAAACCCAACCCGAACCCGAAGTTCACTAACTGGGTAATAGGTCGAGTACGGGTTGGGTAAATTGCATGCGGGTCGGGTTCGGGTTTGCCAAAACCCGCACCCGACTAGACCCATTTGCATCCCTAGTGTAACCGGCTGTAAATTTATTTAACTCATTTTTTTTGCTGAGTTGACAGAATTAATGGCAACAAGGGTTCAAACCCTAGACCTCTGGAATCAAAAGGTCTACATTTGCCACTTGATCTACAACATAATTTGTTATATACTTGACTTCAATTATATATCTATCAACATCTTTTTATCCAAAAAAATAATAATAATTCAATTTATACCACTTTTAATTATAAACCTATATATAATTTATTTATTAAATATGTATTAATTACGAAAGTAAAATTAGTCAATTAAATAAATAAATAACATTATATTATTTGATTATTTGATTTTATTTAACTTTTATTATAATTTATGTTATTTTTATACTAGTTTACCTTATTTAATTTGAATTAAATTTTATTTATATATTAAATATATATTTTTTTTTTCCAAAACGACAGGTGCAACTATTATAAAACTCAAAAGCGAACAATGTTCGAATACAACCGGAAAACAAACTACAGAAAAACATGAGAGACATGTCACAGACGGTCTAAAGCCTCGACTAGAATACAATAAATCTCAAACACCAACTAGAGGAATAAAAGAAGGTAACCCTCACCACTGCTAAAAAGCCTAGCAACAAGTTACAATCTCCTAAATAAAAAACCAAACAGACTAAAAAACAGAAAATGGACCCAAACAAAATAAAGAAACTAGACAATATATTGAAATTAATATATATGTTTTATTGAATTCTATATTATATGTTTTATTATTTATTATTCACTATTTACTGTATTAATATTAATTTATTTTATTATTTATTAATTTAATATTAAATATATTAAATATTAGAAAAATATTAGACTAGAATTAAATAAAACAATATATTTTTCATTTATTAATTTCATTCATTGTTTGTTCGTAATCACTATATGTTTAAATTATAAACATAATCACCCTCCTCTTTCTCCTCATCTTCCAATGAACCACAAATTTAGTGAAGACGATGCCGAGAAAGGATCGGACCAGAGGTCGAAGACAAAGGAAGATAGGTCGAAGAGCTAGGGGGTTTGCTGGCAAGGGGGATAGGGAACAAGATCGAAGAAGAAGAAGGTCGAGCAGAGGAGATAGAAGACGAACTCGGCAGAGAACTTCCCGGAGACATGTCGCGGCCAATAGAAGCAGCTTCAGAAGCCGAGGTACCGCGCGAATCTAAAATAAAAAAGAAGAAAAAAAAAATGGAAGACTTACGGTTTGAAGAAAAAGGCTTAAGGAAGGAAAGGTCTAGATGGAGCACAAAAATTGAAAAGCGGAAAGGAAGATAAAACAAAAATTGTACATAAGCTACACACGAAAATACTAGCAATACAATTAAATGGGAAAGCAAATCGACTTACTGAGGGACGACATGGTGCAAATAATAAAACCATTCAATACAATTAAATGGACTTCTGCGACATACGAACGTCGCATATTATTCGCAGAGTTGGTGAATTATAAGTTTTTTTCATAGAATATTTTTTTTCTTTCTTTCATCTTTCAGTTATGCGATGGGGTATGCGAATTGCCGCATATTGCTCGCATACCCCCTTCTCACTTATACTCTAAAGTTTTTTATTTCTTTCAGTTATTTCAATTATGCGAGGGGGTATGCGAATTGCCGCATATTGCTCGCATACCCCCTTCGCACTTCTACTCGAAAGTTTTTTATTTCTTTTAGTTATTTCAGTTATGCGAGGGGGTATGCGAATTTCAGCATATTGCTCGCATACCCCCTTCGCACTTCTACTCGAAATTTTTTTGAAATTCTCTATTCTATGACATACAAAATTGCAACATACAAACGTCGCATATTATTCCCGACTTGCCGAATATTAATTGTTTGTTCGTAATCACTATATATTAATTTAAGTTATGCATGCGAATTGCCGAATATTACTCGCATATCCCCTTCGCACTTCTACTCGAAAGTTTATTTTTTATTTCTTTTTTATTTCTTTCAGTTATTTCAGTTATGCGAGGGGGTATACGAATTGCCGCATATTGCTCGCATACCCCCTTCGCATTTCTACTCAAAAGTTAGTTTATTTTTTATTTCTTTCATCGTTTAATTTAGTTTAATTTTTTTCTTTCAGGTATGAGAAATGCCACATACATACAACAAACAACAAAAATATAATAAAATGCAAAAAAAAAAAAAAAAACAAAAAAATGTATTACATGAATCATAAAAGAACTGAGTCGGTAATTATTTCTGGTTCTGTACAAAACTGAAAAATTTCTCGAGCAATTTCGCGCTTCCTTTTCCCAGCCCACTGCTTGTTAGACTTGTCTAAGGGCTTCTTCCCCGATAGCAATGTTCGTACCATCTCCACAACGCATACACCACAAGAAATTTTATCATCTTGCAAGATAGTATCTTTGGTGTCCATGAATTTCAATTCGAACTTTTCGCTCACCTCCTCTACTTCCGCATACGTCGCAATCAGTGGAATTAGATTTTTGATTTTTTGGAGTGCTTTGACGTAGGATTCGAGAATGTGCTCGTCCTCCTTTTCTAGATACGTATGCCGTAGGGGTTCAAACACACGTATTGTCCCCTTACGTAAAAGGATCTGGAAAGTTACGTAGTGCTCCGACAAATTCGCTACTCCAATAATCTGTTGCATTGAGTTGTGAGAAATTCACTAATTTTGTAGGAAAGATTGCAATATTAATTGATTCAGAATCATTGAAAACTTACAGGTTCAATCTGCCCCCAAGTATACGGATTCCCCCAATCACTGACCCCCTCATTCGCATAGAGAATCAAAGATTGGAGGTTGTCCGAGTCCGTTATCTCCTTTTTAGCATGGATCTCCTTCTCCAATTCCCCTAGAATCCACTATATAAAATACAACAAAATAATAAATAATAATAATGTAATTAATATAATTATTAATAAAAATGGAATGTCAGGGAAAAGAGAAAAGATTAAAATAATCTCACAAAAAACGTAGTCGGCACGATGGTATAAGTGCCCAACATCTTGTCCAGTGGCTCCAACTCCAAAAATTCTGGATTGCTTTGCATAATCCCCAAGTATGCATTCACGTGTTGTTTTATAAAATCAAATCAAACATCATCCATCAATTCATTTTTATACGTTAAGATATTACAAGACAAACATATACATACCTCCTCCGACATCATTTCAGCCAGATCAATCAACTCCTTAAACCAGTCCTGGGCCACCTCATATTTAACGCCTACATTCCTCCTATTAAATAATATAATATAAAGTTTTTTTTTAATATAAACAATAAAAGATATTTTGGATGTACTTACATTTTTTGCTTCTTGGATTTGAGGAACCGTTTAAACGCGCGCTCACTTTTGGCATACCGTCTGTTCTCGTCGGGACGATATGGACTTACAATAGCACGTCCTAGTCGTCTTTGTCGATCAACTTTAATCCCCAAAGACGAAGACTGCGGAGAAGAAGTGGACTGCAGCACAGCTGTCTTAGAGGTGGGAGTGACGACTATCTCAGTGAGAGAATTGTTGAAGGTGGGATCGACGGCTGTCTCGGTGAAGGGATTGTTGGAGGTGGGAGTGGGGGAACGCTATCTCTTACGGGAGGGGGTGACTGTTGTCTCGGTGAAGTTGTGGGAAGGCTGGCTAGCTCGGACTCGGAAGGAGGCTGTCTCAGATGGGAGTGCGATAGATTGGCCAACTCCTGTCGAATAATAGTCGGCATCTCCCGTAGAATGTTTGCCAACACCTCAGAGGATATTAGCCATTTCAGCCCGTACGCACGCCCGAATATCCTCAATAAAGGCTGACCCATCTGTTGGGCTCACCTTCTCCCGGTGTATCGGACTATCTTCACCCTCAGTCTGCGCACGCTTCCTCGCTGCAATTTGAGATTGCAGAGCCAACGTGGACGGTTGTGCCGAGTGTTGCATACGGCGACTGGCTGGGTTAGCCCGTCACAAAAATCGAGGCCCCTCAACATTCAAATTCGAGAGGTCCAACACGTCATTCTCCTCCTCATACAGCTCCAGCGTCTCATGCACCTCCAACTAAATTTTAAAAAATAGAACATAAAAATAAAGATAAAGAAATCATCAGAAATCGTTAAGACTTAAAAAAGAATTTTGGATATCACTTGCTAACGATTCCAATAAAAAATGTTTAGGATCAAATAATACCTTTTTGTCAAAAAATGTATCAAGAAGGTTAACCCTCCTCAGTTCCCAATGAATCAGCTGTGGTGGACGTCTCTCCGAGGTACATGTTCCATCGTACGACTTAATTCAGGGATTGCCTCGTAGCACCATACTAGAAACGCCCAGTGCAATCCGTAGATATGATATTTCATTTTACTGTACTGGACCGTCTGCAAGTAGTCAAACAGGTACTGAAACGAGTAACTCCCCCATGGGAATTTCTCCGACATCTGGTCTTCCTCAAGCAAAGCCCACCAGCAGTTATTAATATACCGAGGCTTGCTGTCGTCATGGAGAATGATAAAGTACATCAGCATTAGCATATTCGCCACTCTCACTATCACCTCTTGTCGTCATTGAACTGCCCCGCCACGACGTCTTTACGCAACTTCTGCATAGTGATTTGCTTGCCATTATATTTCTGATTTAAAATCGACGATGGAGGAGGAGGAGGCGCTGAGTTCGGGTCAAACGCAGACGATCCAAAAGCAAGTCCCGTCACCACAGCATACTCATGGGCGGAGAATCGTGTAAAATGGCCACCAATACGGAACCACATCTTGTTCGGGTTCTGACCGACACGAGTCACCTCGTGCGAAAGAACGCCATGTAATGCCTTTGCAGAGACATTAGCCTTATCATGAAACTTGAGGAACGGACCAAAGACCGATCCCTCGAAATCAGGCAAGGCCCCTTCCACTTTGGCCAACTTATTCTTGATATCAGAACATATATAATGCTGGCTGTAAACGTTGATCTTCAGCCGTTTATATTGACCGGTCAGTTCCTTTTTCTTGTACGACCAATCCTAAGCAATCGCATTGTTGTTGTTAATTATTCAAATCAAATTACTTATACATTATCAAATAAAAACAACTATTTCTTAACTATTAAAGCAGATGAAATTAGATAACTACAACAAATGGAAGTTACCTCTCCAGAAGAGATGGCCTCCGGACCCGTGCCTTCAGCCGCGGAGTTGCCGCCCGCCACACCCGTTACGGCAGCCGTTGAGTCGCAGGCCGCAATATCCGTTAGGGCACCCGCTTGGCCGACCGCCAATCGAAAAGCTTGAGACGTGAATTCACAATTTTCTAAGAAGTCCATGACGTCGACATCGTTCATCATTTTGGGTTCTTTTTTTCTTTTTAAATTTCTAACAGTTCTTTATGCGAATTAATGTCGCAAGATGAAATCCCAATTTTTCGCCCCTCTTTCTATTTTGATTTATTCTCTGGAGAGGTGCAACTGTGAAAGTAGCGTATATGAGACGTTTCGCTTTCTTTTTTTCTTTTATTTTTGTTTTTGTTTTAAATAATAAAGTATACGACAAAATATGTGAAAAAACAGCTGTCGAGTAATATTCGCGTAACAAGCGCCATACTTTCGCAATTCCAATACATTTTTAAATTTTAATAAACAAATAGATATAATGGTTTAATTTTCGTATCTCCTTCGCAGTTTAATACCCTGCGGTAGACCTGCGAATAAACACATATCCGTCGTGAGACGGTCGCATAAAGAATCGCATTTATCAGACCATTTTGAACATAAAATATTTTAATAATTGTTTAATAATAATTGTTTTACACAAAAAGGGGTCTGCTAAGATCCTGCGGTTGACCTGCGAATTAATTATGCGACGTTTGTTTGTCGCAATTATGTGTGTCGCAGAATAGAAAATTTCTAAAAACAATTTTGTTTAAATAAATTCTTCTATTATACTACAAATGTTGTGCGGTTTGTTTTTGAAATTGTTTCGACTAATTGTCGTAGGTTCATTAGCCTAAACTGTTTATTTTTTTTTCTGGAACGATAGGTTAGCCTAAAATGTATAGAATTTTCCAGAAATTAAATTATACAAAAAAACATATTATGCACCAACTAGGCGAATAATATGCGACATTTGTATGTCGCAGAATAGAAAATTTCTAAAAATTTTTTTTTTTAAAAAAAAATATTCTTCGATTATACTACGAGTGTTATGCGTTTGTTGGGTGGAATATTTTCGACTAATAGTCTCAGGTTCATTCGCCAAAACAAGAATTTTCAATTTTCAAAAAATTAAATTCTACAAAAAAAACTTATTATGCACCAAATCGGCGAATAATATGCGACGTTTGTTTGTCGAAATTGTGTCGCAGAATAGAAAATTTCCAAAAAAAATTTTTAATTTTTTATTTAAAAAAATATCTTCGATTACACATTTATACTACGACTGTTGTGCGGTTGGTATGCAAAATTGTTTCGTCTAATTGTCGCAGGTTCATTAGCCCAAACTGTTTAGAATTTTTCAAAAGTTAAATTCTATAAAATTGCAATTTTATGACCAACTCGGCGAATAATATGCGACGTTTGTTTGTCGCAATTATATGTGTCGCAGAATAGAAAATTTTCAAAAACAATTTTTATTTAAAAAAAATCTTCGATTATACCACGACTGTTGTGCGGTTGGTATGCAAAATTTTTTTGACTAATTGTCGCAGGTTCATTAGCCTAAACTGTTTAGAATTTTCCAAAAATTAAATTCTACAAAAAATATTATGCACCAACTAGGCGAATAGTATGCGACGTTTGTATTTTGCAGAATAAAAGATCGAACAGAAATTCCTACACTACTGCTTTTACAGTCGATTCAACCCCAGCCGATTACAAAGGTAAAAAATAAAAAATCGAGGACGAGCCTAACAAAAGCAAGGACGGGGGAGCCGACAAGCTACCACAGCAGCCAAACTCCAGAAAGAGGAGCCGTAGGACGAGCTTGTTTGTGGTGTTCCAGGTAGAACTCCAGCACGGGCTCAGACGGGTTCGGGGAAGAGATCCCTGCCGACCAACCACCTTCCTCTGTCATGAAGACCTGACCGACCACAACCTCGAGAGGATTGAGGCTTGGATTGCCTTTGACAGAGGGCCGGGCTGTTAAGCCCCGGCCACCGATGCGCGCCGTCCCGACCTTCAACCTTCCCACAGTTGATCCGGCAATACCCGGGCCCGGAGGTTTGATCTTCATCGTCGCCGTCTCGGCATATAAGTTTCTTCCAGGGGCAACGTTAATAAAGTTGGATAGCGTAATTTCCGCTCGTTGAATTTTTTCCTCCGACGAATTTGGAAGGTGAGGAGTTCTCAATTCGGACACAGTAATCATAAAGAATTGCCTCACAGGTCAAAAGAAAGAATTTTTGTAATTCTAGTTCATTTCCGGCGAACTGCTTCTCATATAGAAGAGAGGGGAAAAACGGAGGGCCATTATCAAAGAGTTCTGGGGGCCAGAGGGGAAGAAAGAGAAGGGCATGATAAGGATCGAAGATTACACGCTTTATGTAGACGGAGGAAACGACGTTTCGAAAAGCAGAAAAGACGCCTCGAAATCGGCCGTAACGTTCCAACAGTCAGCGGTTTCGAAATTTCAAAAAATTTATTATGCATATTTATGGGAATAATATGCGACGTTTGTATGTTGCAATTTTGTATGTCATAGAATAGAGAATTTCAAAAAAAATTCGAGTAGAAGTGCGAAGGGGGTATGCGAGAAATATGCGGAAATTCGCATACCCCCTCGCATAACTGAAAGATTAAAGAAATAAAAAAATAAACTTTCTTGTAGAAATGCGAAGGAGGTATGTGAGCAATATGCGACAATTCGAATTACTGAAAAATGAAAGAAATAAAAAATAAACTTTCTTGTAGAAATGCGAAGGGGGTATGCGATTTCGCATACCCCTAAAAAGTCCCTAAACCCTAAACCCTAAACCAATACTTGATTTTATATCTTATGATATAATAGTCTATTCTTTAGATTACCATTTATAATGTATAAAATGGCAATTTTTATAATAAGTGGCTTTCTTCTATTATCACTTTCAAACATAATGACATTATTTAACAATATCTATCTATCTATCTATGTACCTGAACTCCTAATCAACATTGTATCTAAGATTGAGCTTGAACATTATTATATTTTTTTAATAAGTGGCTTTCTTCTCTTATCACTTTCAAACATAATCACATTATTAAACAATATCTATCTATCTATCTATCTATGTACCTTAACTCCTAATCAACATTGTATCTAAGATTGAGCTTGAACATTAGTATATTTTTTAATAAGTGACTTTCTTCTATTATCACTTTCAAACATAATCACATTATTAAACAATATCTATCTATATATCTATATATGTATCATAACTCCTAACCAACATTGTATCTAAGATTGAGCTTGAACATTATTTTATTTTTTAATAAGTGGCTTTCTTCTATTATCACTTTCAAACATAATCACATTATTAAACAATATCTATCTATCTATCTATCTATGTACCTTAACTCCTAATCAACATTGTATCTAAGATTGAGCTTGAACATTATTATATTTTTCAATAAATGGCTTTCTTCTATTATCACTTTCAAACATAATCACATTATTAAACAATATCTATCTATCTATGTACCTTAACTCCTAATCAACATTGTATCTAAGATTGAGCTTGAACATTATTATATTTTTTAATAAGTGGTTTTCTTTTATTATCACTTTCAAACATAATCACATTATTAAACAATATCTATCTATCTATCTATCTATGTACCTGAACTCCTAATCAACATTGTATCTAAGATTGAGCTTGAACATTATTATATTTTTTAATAAGTGACTTTCTTCTATTATCACTTTCAAACATAATCACATTATTAAACAATATCTATCTATCTATCTATATATGTACCTTAACTCCTAATCTACATTGTATCTAAGATTGAGCTTGAACATTATTATATTTTTTAATAAGTGGCTTTCTTCTATTATCACTTTCATTTTGATATGGGATATTATATAACTTAGGAATAGACCGGTTTGCATCATCGGTCGAGCAACCTCGAAGTGGAGAAAGCCGGATTGGTAGAAGGATGATCGACCAGAAGGAAGGAGATCGAGCAGAATAGCAGAACTGGTCGAGGATCGACCAAAAGGGAGGAGATCGAGCAGAATAGCAGAACTGGTCGAGGATCGATCGAAAGGGAGGAGATCGAACACTCAACAGGTGAAGAGCAGTCTAGAGTGTGGCTTGAATGCGAGAAGGCGCGTGGATGGCGTTAGAAGATCCCAACGGCCTGCGCGGAAGAATAATCTCCCTCAGCTCAGAGGGACACGTGGCGAGAATATATTGGTGCAGAGTGATAGTGGCGAAAGCCACCCCTGACATTTCTGACACACGCACACTATGTGTGTACGGACGGGCAGTACGGGCAGGACAGCTCACCAAGAGCCGGGCAGTTCGTAGGGCAGGTATCTCACTCCTATATATATGGGAGTGGGTCTTTTCTTGTAGCCTACGATTTATCCATTCTTTACTTTGGAAAATTGAGAAAACTTATACTGACTTAAGCATCAGAGGCTCTTCACCGGAAAACCCCTCCGGTGTGAGAGTTCTTTGCAGGTGCGCGACGTTCTACCGGCGAAGAAGAGGAAGGCAAACTGATTTCAAGCCGGTCGGAGTGTTTTGCATTACCATTTGGCGCCGTCTGTGGGACTTTCATTCGAAAAGTGGTGTGCTGAGATTTCTGAAGCTCGGTGGCTATGGCGGACGAAATTCCTAGGAGAGATTTGCAAGCATCGTTCGACGACGCGTGGACGATGACGAGGCCGTTTGGAGAAGGCCCTCCCGTGGGCTTCTCTGGACCGTCGTATACACCGGTGACCCCGACGCCCGTTCCCCAAGGTGTAGGAGCTACGCCGGTGCAACCAGAGGTGGACGTGGGCTCAAGCCGGGCCCAGGAGACCCGCACGGCTCAAGGAGCGGCGATTCCAGCGCCGTTGCAACCAGATCTGGCCGGGACACAACAACGAGGAGCGGTGGTACAGGGAGCAGTGCCACCGCCGGTGGAGGAGCAACGCCCTGGCCAGCAGGTGGTAATGACCAGGCAGGAGATGCAGCAGATGGTGGCGAACGCGGCGGCACAAGCGGTTCAGCAAGTCACTCAAAGCCTTTCGCGAGTGGCTGCTGGACCAACGATGGTGGATGAAGACGTGTCCAGCTATAGGGAAGATGGAGCCCTGCGAGATCGGGAGGTGGAGAGACTCGCGGAGCAGGTGAGGCAGATGCAGGCTAAGATTGATGGTCGACCTGAAAGGCGTGCTCGAGGACATCCGTTCTCGAGGGATATATTGGCTGCACCACTATCTGTGAATTTTAGAGACATGAGTTTGATGTTCGACGGGACCACTGACCCGTCGAGGCATGTAAGGGCGTTTGAGAATTTGACTGTGTTACATGGTTATTCTGATTCTGTTAGTTGCAGGGCATTTTTATCGACCTTGAGGGGAGGTGCGCTTGATTGGTTTCAGCAGCTCCCTCATGGAATGATCAAGGACTTTGACGATTTCGCGGAAAAGCCGATGACCCAGTACGCGAGTGCGGTGGTGCAGGAGAAAACGTATTTGACATTGATGGCTATGAGGCAAGGAGAGAAAGAGTCGTTGCGCAAGTAGGTTGCGCGATACAATCAAACTTGTTTGGAGATCCCCACGGCCGCGGACGAGGTGAAGGCTGGGGGGTTGATACGGAGTCTGCGAGCAGGGCCTTGTCGAACATCTTTAGCCAAAATCCCTGCTCGTACGTATGACGATGTGCTGAAAAGGTGTAAGAAATATATTAATCTGGAGGAGACGGAGGCAGAGTTTGCTAAGTTGGAGGAGTTAGCTAAGCCGGAGCCGAAGAAAGGAAGGGCGAGCTCACCCCGAAGGGCGTCGCCGGGTAGGAGATCGCCTAGGAAAGAGGGGCGTGGCAGGTTTGATCGAGGGCCTGATTGAGGGCGAGAGGACAGGTGGAAGGATCGACCAGTGTTTGGAGGGAAGCGGTTCCATAACTTTACGCCCCTTAATGCAAAAATGGGAGAGGTGCTGGTAGCTATTGAGAAGAAGATTGAGGATAGGAATGTGACGTGGCCAAAATCGAGGCGCGACGGGCCAACGCAGCCTAGGTCGAGGAAGTACTGCTGTTTTCATAAAGATTATGGGCATACGACGGAGAAGTGCCGGCACCTCAAGGATGAGATCGAGCGCCTTATTAGGGCCGGGTATCTTAAGGAGTTCGTGTATGAGCACAAGGCGAAAGGGAAGGACAAAGAAAAGTTTCGGGAGGATTCGGTGGAGCGGAGTGATCGAGATGATGATGAGGAAGACGATCCTCGAGGAGGGAGAGGTGATCGAGGAGGCAAAAAGAGACGAGGGAGTCGAGATCGAGGAGGTCAGGAGGATCATGGCACTGTGAAGAGAGGGACGATCTATATGATTTCGGGGGGCCCGACTGACGGGGACTCAAACAATGCAAGGAAGGGCCATGTTCGAGCGATGAAGAGAAAGAGAGAGGAGGTGGGGATCACTGCTCGGATGCCGGAGATAAGTTTTCGAGCGGAGGATGCAGAGGGAGTGGTGTTGCCCCACAATGATGCGCTAGTGATAACGGCGGAGGTGGCTGGTTTTGATGTGAAGAGGGTGTTCATAGATACCGGGAGCTCGGTGGACGTAATGTTTTATGATTGTTTTGTGCAGATAAACAAGGAGCTTAACCTTGAGCTGAAGCCGGTGACCACAACCCTGTATGGATTTAATGGAGGCGAGGTGATGCCAATGGGAGAGGTGAGCCTATCTGTTGCCCTGGGGCAGGGGGTGACGAGGAAGGTGAGAATGGTGAGGTTTGTGGTTGTTGGAGAAGAGTCATCATATAACATCATCATGGGAAGGACTAGTTTGAATGCATTCCAGGCGGTCGTGTCGACGTACCACATGACGATCAAATATCCGGTGGGGGAAAACGTTGGTGAGGTCGCAGGAGATCAGCTTACCTCGAGGAGTTGTTATCAAACCACGGTAAGCAACAATAAGCAGCTCTCGAGGAAGCAGGCGAAGCTCGAAGAGGGAGTGCTGAACTGACCTGGAGGTTCGAGGTCAAGAGAACAGAAGGAGAAAACGGATAAGGGGAAGGAGAAGGTGGAGATGCAGCAGGAGGGGAGGTAGAGGAGGTCCAGATGGTGGAAGGATGAAAGGAGAGGAAGTTTCAGATAGAAAAGGAGATTGAGGAGCCCATAAGGTCGAAATTGATCGGATTGATCAGAGAGTTCACAGATGTCTTTGCGTATACGGCTGAGGAGTTAACAGGAATAAAAGCGGAGGTGATCGAGCATCGTTTGAATATGGACCTGACGGTGAGGCCGGTGAAGCAGAAGAGGAGACACCATGGCGTAGAAATGGATAAGGTGATCGAGCAGGAAGTTGAGAAGTTATTGAAGGCGGGTCATGTTAAGGAGATCTAGTTCCCCGAATGGTTGTCGACACGGTGATGGTGTCTAAGTCTGAAGGGAAGTGGAGGATGTGTATTGATTTTCGTGACTTAAACAAGGCGTGCCCGAAAGATTTGTATCCACTGCCCAGGATCGACCAGCTGGTCGACTCTACCACGGGATGTGAACTGCTTAGCCTTATGGATGCATCTCAGAGGTGTCATCAAATCCCTTTAGCTCGAGAAGATAGGAAGAGGGTGAGCTTTGTTACGAGCAGGGGCACTTTTGTTATGTGGTGATGCCTTTTGTCTTGAAGAATGCGGGTGCAACGTATCAGCGGTTGGTCGATAAAATTTTCAAGGAACAGCTGGGGAGGAATATGGAGGTGTATGTCGATGATATGCTGGTAAAAAGTAAGGTGGAAGCCGATTATGTGAATGACTTGAAGGAGACGTTCTTGACTTTGCGGAGGTATGGCATGAAACTGAATCCCGCTAAATGTTCTTTCGGGGTAAAGTCAGGAAAGTTTCTGGGGTATATGGTGACTAAGAGGGGGATCGAGGTCAACCCGGAGAAAGTAAGAGCGGTGATCGAGATGAAACCACCCACAAGAGTGAAGGAGGTGCAGATTTTAACGGGCAGGATTGCGGGCTTGAGCCGTTTCATATCTAAGATGGCCGAGAAGAGTGGTCCTCTGTTTCGAACATTGAGAAAGAGATCGAAATTCCAGTGGACGGAGGAGGCCCAGAGAGCATTCGAGGAGTTACAAAGGGTGTTAGCCAATTTGCCCCTATTGGCTAAGCCGGTTCCAGGGGAAGATTCGGTGCTATACATATCGATTGTGGAAATGGCGGTGAGCTCGGTTCTGCTGAGAGAAGAGGGCACAGTGCAATTTCCAATCTATTACGTAAGCAAGGTGATGCAAGGGGCGGAAAGGAGATATTCGGAGATCGAGAAGTGTGCTTTAGCGGTGGTGATAACAGTGAGGAAGTTGCGGCCGTATTTTCTGGGCAATAAGGTGAAGGTGAGAACGAACATGCCGTTAGGAGAAACTTTAGGTCGACCTTCTGTTTCGGGTCGACTAGTCAAATGGGCAGTCGAATTGAGCGAATACGCGATAGCATATGAGCCAAGAAGAGCGATAAAGGCGCAAGCGTTGGCTGATTTCATACAGGAGGGCACGAAGGTAGAGGAGGGAACAGAAGGCGTTTGGCAAATGTTTGTTGATGGCTCGGTGTCGAGAGTTGGAGGAGGTTTGTCGAGAGTTGGAGGAGGTTTGGGTATTGTTTTAACTTCGCCCACAGGAGATAATTTAGAGTTTTCCATCAAAGTCGAGTACAAGGTGTCGAACAATGAGGCAGAGTACGAGGCGGTTATTAAAGGAATGCAATTGGCTATGGCAGGCGGAGCTCGCAGAATTCAAGTATATTCTGATTCTCAATTGGTGGTGGGCCAGTTTCAGGAGGACTTTGAGGTAAAGGAGGAGAGAATGCAACGGTATGTTGAGGAAATGAAGAGATTGCGTGCGGAGTTTAGCTCGTCCGAATTAGTGCAAATACCCCGTGGGGAGAATGGTCGAGCAGATCTGCTATCTAAAATCGCGCAGAATCTGGTCGACTGTAAAAGCAGAAGTGTGACTTTGTTGCACATGGAGAAGAGCGCAGTCGAGTACGAGGTGGCGGAAATAGAAGAGGTAGATGATTGGAGAGCCTCGATATTGAAGGAGTTGAACGAAGGAGGAGCAAAAGTGTTACGGAGGTTCTTCGAGCACGGAGGAGTATTGTATAAACGGTCGTACGCTGGACCTCATTTAAGGTGTGTTACACGAGAGGAAGGTCGATATGTGTTGAGGAAAACGCATGAAGGATGTTGTAGTGATCATAGCAAGGCGGGTTCCCTGGTGGCAAAAATTCTGAGGGCCGAATATTTCTAGCCGACTATGAAAGAGGATGCAAAGATGATGGTGAGAAGATGCTTACAATGCCAGAAGCACGGTCCGCTTATCCATCAACCGGCGGAGACGATGACTACGATGAGTGCTCTTATTCTATTTGCGCAATGGGGTGTTGATCTGGTAGGGCCGATGCCACAGGAACGGGGAAAAGAAAATTCCTGATCGTGGCAATGGATTATTTCACGAAGTGGGTGGAGGCCGAACCGTTGGCGAAAATCACGGAGGAGAAAGTCATACAATTTTTATATAACAGTATTTGCTGCAGGTTTGATGTCCCTAAGGTGTTGGTATCCGACAATGGAACACAATTCAATGGCAAGCGGATTCGAGCATGGTGCGAAGACATGAAGATCGAGCAACATTTCGCATCAGTCGCTCATCCACAATCCAATGGACAAGTCGAGGTGACCAACAGAATCACACTGAACGGCCTGAAAACAATATTGGAGAAGGCGTCGGGAGCATGGGTTGATGAGCTCACTTCAGTACTTTGGGCTTATCGAACAACGCCAAGGTCGACCACGGGAGAAACACCATTCAACCTGGTTTATGGTATGGAGGCATTGCTCCCGATCGAGATCGAGGTCCAGTCACAGAGATCGAGCACATATGATCCAGAACAGAATAAGAGTTTGATGACGGCAACCCTCGACACGATTGAAGAGCTTCGAGAACAGGCGTCGATTAGAGTTGAAGCATACAAACAAAGGATGCGAGCAGCACATGACAAGAAGGTGAAAGTTAGGAGATTCCAGGTGGGCGACCTTGTTTGGAAAAGGGTGGACGTGTTGAAGCATGTGGGCAAGGTCGAGCCCAGTCGGGAAGGACCATACTTGGTCGAGAAAGTTCATGCGGGAGGAGCATATTCACTCAAGGATGCCGAAGGAAGATCACTTCCCAGGTCATGGAATGTGGCTAATTTGAAGAAATATTATGTTTAAAATTTTTTCTTTCCTTTTTCCTTTTCTCTTGTTGGAAACTTTTTACAATAGTGATGTAATCGAACTCTCAATCTTGATTAATGAAATTTCCCTTTCAATCTCCAACACTTTGCCTAATCGATTGTTTTAATTCTATTGTGCATATGTGGTGGCCTGTGTTGAATGATTGATCGAAGACGAAAAAATCCATCATGAATAAGGAGGAGAGGCTGGATGGTCACATGTAACGACCACCCCTTTGAGGGTGGACATGTGCTCGAAGACAAAAAATCCATCATG
>BKCP01007216.1:184784-226300 GCA_008636005.1 Striga asiatica | reverse complement strand
TCAATAAATAATAAGAACAACAAATAAATAATAATTTTAATAATAAATAATTCCCAAAAAAAATTCCATAATCAAACGGGGCATTACAGCCTCCATCAGAACTTAGGATATAATCTCTGAGAACAAATTAATGCCTCCTCATCCCAAGCGTAATAAACTTAAACTTTAGGATATACTCTGAGACAACTGATGGTCTCCTCATCCCATATGATATCAATATCGTACTCAATGTGATACCCGTTCAGGGTCCCCACCTTTTTGTCTTTGAAAGCATTTGAAAAACGATAAGTGTTGTACTGGTAATGGTATCTGCAAGTTACATCAAATATAAACAAATATACTAAGTACTATGCTCGTATACTCAATAAGATTTTTTGGATTATTAACTTATCCAAATCTTATAGAAATTCATTAAACTTGCTTTTTCTCAAGTTTATACTTAACTTCTCTTCTTACTTTTACTTAAAGTCAATTACTTAACCTTATATAAATCATGTCTTCATAAACATCAATATGGTATTATACTTAGCATGTCATAACTCAAATGTGAAAATAACTATATTTCACATTATCTTGATTGAGTATTTAAACTTAAAACATGCTTACTTTTACCAACATCATCAACATGATTTATAACTTATCTTAATTTAACTTGATCAAATACTTAATTCATCATACATCATATCTCCCAATTTTTAGATATTGGCTTATACTAAATTTTCACTTAATTAACTTGAAAGTGAAAATAATCTCAAGCCATAATCATCTTTTAATCATAACAATTAATCATGATGTTAATATGTCATACTTAATACAATCTTTATGAAATTGTATACTCAACATATTATACCAAAACTTCATCAAATTACTCATCACTTATATGAGAATTATTCATGATCATCTCATTTTAACAACTTAAACATTTCATGAATATTTTTGCATATATACTTATCTTTACATATATGCTTTCTTATATTCATAACTTATTCATTTCTCATCTTTAAATTATGAAACTTAACAGTCATAATCTAAACTTATATGTAGACATGTCATAAAAATTTCATAATTTTATCATGCATATATCTCGACTTATTCAAGTTTAAAGTTGCTGCTTAAACTAGTCCCAAAAACTCGATTTGCATATCTAACTTTAAAAACTTGTATCTCGAGTTATACTCAAGCAAATGACATAATTCTTTCACCTATATACTCAGCACTTACACAAGAAATATCCATGTGAAACTAAGTTTTTCAGGTTACACATAACATGCTCAAAATAGAATTAAAATAGAACATGTATGACATGCAGATGAGCCGACTTATCTTCAAATATGCTCATACTTACTAAAAACAAACTGAACATCTTAGGTATAAAAGTAGTACTATATCTTAGCTACAAAGTAGGCCTAAAAAAATAGCGCCTTACCTTCTTCAAAGACTCTAAAATGAAATAAGAGAAAAGGGTGCTCGATTTCCTTGAACTCAGTTGAAGATGGCTTCGATTTTATTTTATCTTTTTAGCCTTCTCGGTTTCTCTCATTTATTCTAAGAATAGAGTATTATAAGAACTTAATCTGATTTAATAGAAGTTAAATCCATCATCTATCTGCTGGTATAATATATATATTGTAACGCCCCAATCGATTTTTAAAGAAAATCCATGGCTTTCCCAAAAATCAAGGTAAAAGTTTTCGAAACTTATTTTCCGAATCATAAACTTTTGGCGTTACTCATTCTTTTCAAAAACACAGTTCAAGTCATAAATGAACTACGGGGATTCATCACCCGATATCCCAACGGTTTTCATTAACCACATAACATAAACATAAACATCAAGATATTCTCAATCATATATCAAGAAAGGTTTTTCATCGTAAACCAAATCCGAAAAGTTTTCCAAAATGAACAAGTTCAAAATCGAATCCAAACAAGTTCAATACCAACATCGTTCATAAATAAGCGGAAGCAATTAAATATGCACAATAAGTAATGACCACCACCCGTCTTGTCTCGTCACGCGCCACTGCTTAACCTGCATCAGTTACGAGCAGGTGGGAGTGAGTACAGTCAACTATCGTACTCACACTATGCAATGCACATTTTATAATATGTTAAATAGGCATGGTCGCAGCATGAACATAAATAATACCACATATGTCACATCTCCAACATAAACATAAATACTCCTGTGTACATCTTTCATAATAGTCGCGGAAAGGGGATTCATTACCCTAACGGCGAGAGTACGTGTCACGCAAGGACACGGCCTTTCATAATAGGTCTTTACGGAGACTTGCCTCATAAGGCAACCGTATTACATCGACGGGGACAACCGTAACGATGGCCATCATAATAGCTCACATCGATAGGCTACATATTCACGTTCATACATAGATCACGCCAAAACAGTAAACATATTTAAACACACATTACACAGGTAATTTTAGAATAACAACCCACCTGGTCGGAATCGAGACAAATCACAAATTGAGTGTAGGCGGCGAGTTCGACTCGTCAAGCACCTACATTTAATAAAATAGCCCTATCAATGACTATTCAACAAATCACTTAGTCCAAGTAAGCTCACGTAAGCATTTAAGCATGCATTAAATCAAGAAAATCCAAATTCTGAAATTATCACTTACGTTTTGAAAACTTAACCCGGACAGCGTTTTTAAAACCGACATAACTCTCAACACACAACTCATGTGATCATGGATCAAGTTTCATTAGAATCCTAAGATATGAATCTACAATTCTTATGAAGACACCGAAAGCAAATAAGGCCATTTAGTAGGTGATAAATCAACAAACATTCAAAAACGAGTCACAGTCCAAAACTGGGGTAATGCACTTGATCAGCCCTCAGTAATTACTCTCTAACCGGAGCTACAGGCATGTTTTTATTGAAATTCAAAAACCACATGATAGATATCTCAAATATCTACAACTTTTCTGAAGATCATATTGGCAAATAATCACATTATCAATGACTTTAAACACAAAACATTTGGTTCAACAAATCTTTCAAAAACTCACATGTGATATGGACAGCACTTCAGTGTTTACAACCTAGAACGCGCTACAGAGCACGTATCGACATGAAATGTATCTCATTTGAAAGGCAAGAAACAGACCTATAACTTTCATGAAGAGTGTAAATTCATACGAGCACATTACGACACGATAAACAGACCATATTTTAATTATAGACATGCTGCCGGGTAACAGGAAAACTGGACGCGCAACATTTTTGTAAAAATCACAACTTATTCGATATAACTCGGAATCAAGAAATTCCAAAGCTCAGGTTTACCAAACCGAACATACTACATTTCACATGAAGACCATAATTTCAAATAACCAGTTTCAGAGGGTCATAATCGCATCGTAACAGGGCAGTATTTTTCGAATAAATCACGCATTCAAAAATGAACTTCGCCTCTTATCAAAACACGCATATATTTCATGTGGTTCTCCCAAAAACAGGAATAAACGAGCATATACTCGACTAATCACTGCAATAACATAGAGTTCAACATAAACGGACGAGGCCAATTAAACCATGTCAAATCACATGATACCGGACGATATTCGAATATACACATAAAATCTCTACACGAATATAACACGTAGATAATTTAGCGAGAGATCGAGTCTCGTTACCGATCTCGAAGAATCTCAGAAGAGAACGAGAAAGGAAGGCTGGGCTGCTTCTCGGCGAACGAGCTCGACGGCTTCGCTTCGTCTCACGAAGGAGGGGAGGAGCAGGCTCGCCGGACAAGGGCTCGGGTCACGGCGTAGCTGCTGCGTGGCGGAGGAGGGTCCGCCGGACTGAATAGATCTCGCCGGAGGAAGAGAGCTTGCGACGGAACTCGCCGGAAAAAAAAAACTTCACGGCTACTGGTTCACGTCGGGAGGGAAAGTCTCGCCAGAAAATGTCGAGCGGTTGTTCGTGGAGGGCCTGCTCGCGTGAATCGTCGGCGTTGCTGCTCGGGTCGTCGGAGGTTATGGAGAGGAAAAGAGAGAGCGTGTTCTCTGATCACGTGTACAAGGGAGAGGTTGGTCGTTCAAAGGTCGGGGATGCTCGTCGATGGCGTACAACGACTGGACAGCAAACGGAAATGCTGAAACGTAACGAACGGAGCTGACCAGAGAGACCGCCGGAAACAATGGCTCTTAACGGAAATTCGAACAGGGCCCGACTGCTTGCAACTCCCGACTCGCTTGATGTGGCGAGGTGACCCAGGGTCTGGTCGGACGGAATCATTGCTGAACAAGTTGCGAGATGGATGAAAGGTCACCAGAATTAATGGCTGTCGCCGGAGGTAGCAGGTTTCACGTGGTGGTCGCTCACGCCGGGAGCTCGCCGGAAAACGCAGCGGCGAGGATGATGAGCGAAAGTGATGAAGGTGGTGATATGTGGGTGCAACGACGGGAAATGAGGAAAAATATGAGGAGAGTGATTTTGAACTGAGAACTTAACTCCACAACTCCTGATATAGCGAGAGGAAGAGAAGGATTTTACGTCTGTTGGAGGAGAGATCTCCTTGAGACTCGGTCGGGCCAGTTCAAGCGATCAGATAGGATTTTATCTGTTCTGGGTCGCGGAAAGAAAAAGGAACAGATATTAACTTATCTGTTGGGCCCTTATAAAAAAATAACATGGTCTATATATCCAAACTACAGATGGGCCAAAAAGGTTTATCAATTTGGGCTAGAGAAAAGAAAGATCCCAGCTACGAAAAAAATACTCAAAATCGGTCGGTTCCTCTCGGGCTCGACTCGAAAATTATTCGAGGCTTGGTTCGACGTGGCGAAAATTTAAAATCAAATGCAGATAATATTTGTATATAAAATACACATAATAATTATATTATATAATAATAATAATAATAATAATAATAATAATAATAATAATTATTAATAATAAATAAACCCTAAATTGTCCATAAATTAACGGGGCATTACAATCTACCCACCTTAAAAGGAATTCCGACCTCGGAATTCGAAACCAAGGAAACTAACGAACTACAAGAAAACAAAGGCCTCACAAACGAGAAGGTCGGGAACTCCCCCGAATCTCAGCCTCCTTCTCTCAAGTCGTCTCGGACTTGTCATGTCAGCTCCACTGCACCTTCCCAAGGCTCATTGCCCGGTTCTCAGCTGATGGACACTCGGGTCCAAAATAGCCACCGGTACCCCCTCATAGGTAAGGTCTCGCTCGACCCGCAGTTCGCCAAGTCCACCACGTGGTCCGGGTCATGCATATATCTATGCATCATCGATATATGAAACACATCATGCACCCTGACAAATCTGGTGGTAAAGCTAGCCGATAAGCCAAGTCCCCGACTCGAGTAAGGATCTCAAAGGACTAACCGCATACGACAGCGGATCCTCATTTATCCCAAACCAAGGTATACCACACCTCTAGTCTAGACATACGAAAGGGGAAACTCGAATGGTATCATCCAGATACTCGTTCGATACCCACAACACAAACGGCTCACCCATGGTGAGAAGTCACAAAACGAAACACGCAACATGCACACACGACCTCAACAGGTCTCATAGTGCCTCGACCGTGAGATCATCGGTCAAACAATCATGGTCGACACGTGGAGTAGAGTTTTAGCATGGTGCCCGGGTCACGCTGAAAACTTACCCACAATCTCGACACACCCGTGACTTCTTGCCAAAGCGATTGTCACGGTACTGTGCAATCATGCACGCAGTATAGCCCCGCTATACTCATACTTATAACACACGGTTCTACAACACAAACGTAGCCTCCATGGCTCCGTTTACTGGCAACGCAAGTCCCCTATCTCGCCATCTCGAGAAATCCTCACAGATGCATAGGAAACCTATTCGATTATGCTTCCTTATCAAAACCATTGATCAAGGATGCAAACGCGGTTCGGTGGAACTTGGAACTCTTGGTGGTTAAACCGTCTAAAATAAATTGGACGGTTGAATTTTTAATGCACTGTCCCCCGAGAGGCGACACGCTCGCAGGCGCTGCATATGCGGGGCGCCAGGACGCTCACGTGCACCTGTTCAGGGACCAGCCACAAGGTCAAGGTTTGGCCGATCACGCTGGCATGGATGTTCCGTGTGTCCGGTGATGGCAGCTGTAGCTTGCGTGTGAGTCAACGATCGGCCGCGCGCAAGCTTATCGTCTATCAGCACGGGCGTACACGCTTGACCACCACTTCGTGGCAACACCCAGTCAGGGTCGGCTTTCGGTTCAAAGTTTTGACAAGAAAATTTGATCCATGGTTTTTCTCAATACGAAAATTCTCTGACTTGGGATTTCACATAGGCTAAGGCAACAGCAAGAGAAAAGTTTTCCTCAAAATGTATAAAAAAAATGGAGTCCATTCCAAACAAGATTTTTGGTTGTTCACGAATTCACAAGTTTCAACGTCTCAAAAATAGCAGGGTATAAAACCGAGTTCCAAGTCCACTACCTTATTCCAACAACACACTCTAACACGCAAATAGACCGAACGCTAGAGATAGGCAAAACTCCTCAAAGAAAACTAATGCGGCTCTTCACTCGAGAATGGTACTAGGTCAGCGGCTCTCTCTGAGACACTAATAAGCTAGCTCACTTCAGCTCTTCCGATAAACAGCGTCGGCTGTCACGTCAGCTCTTCCTCCGGTAGCTAACCGTGCCAGCACTCCTGAACAAGCTCCACTCATTTGCATTGCCCAAAGTTTACACCTCAAGGTCTAGGCGAGAGGTTTCTTTCATCGAAAAGCCCTCGATCACGTCTTCAGTTATTCCCGCTACGTCTCGGCGTCCTAAGAGATAGACTATGACGTCGTTGCAGAACTACAACCAGACATTCCATCGCAGTCGCCATTGCGGTACTTAGCACATAAGAATCACTATTTGATTAGAGACATTCTCCTCGGGTTTCAGAGTCCGTTTTGCTATGTCCACTCCTCGATCTTCGGTTGACGGTACCTCGGCCTTGAATCGGTTTTCAATGATTTTGCAGTTGCCCTCAGTTGATTGAACAGGTCTTCACCTCGTGATAGCGGTTGATCATCCTTCGTCGTCCGTCGGTTGGGTTTTCAGTTGTCGATGTTCAGCATTCCTTGTCATGAAGCAAATCGGCTCCTCCGGTGTTCAGGTTGGTTGTAACTCGCCTTGCTCGTCTAGTGGCCTTCCTTGCTGATCCTCTGGACAATTCCTTGATGCTCCCGAATGATTGGTGAGTCTCAGAAATGGTCCAATTCGTCCTCGATAACGATAAAAATTAATTGGTTCGGATGAATGGAATATCCAAACCCAACTAAAAGAATGATATAAGACAAGTAGAAAGCTGGAAATACTCGTCTTAATTGGTATATCTGGTCGTAAAACTTGATCTCGAAACTCCAAGCGAACAAGAAAACAAAGACAAGGGTTTTCAAAGGTTTTGCAAAAGTCCAAGGAAGTAAAAGACTTCTCCCGAAGGCCAAAACGAAATAAAAGAATGAAAATTTGCCAAAGTTTACAACAAAACGCAAGTTCAAGAATTCAAGCAGCTCTACGCTTCACAATGTACATGCTCCAGGCTCGACTACCCTCCTTAAAAGAGTCTTCATAATCTTTTAAGGTAAGACACCTTCCATGAATTAGTCGACGACTCTCGATTGGTGGAAACTGTTTTCGATGCATCATATGATTCAATCACAACAAGATGAATAACCGTCGCTGGCCTCCAGGTCAAGATACCATATTAGCTTGCGCCGACCTTTGCGTTCTCGAGTGCACAGACTCGGAGTTATTTCAAACAAAAATCACAACCCTTGCGACAAATAAGGTTTAGCAGAAAACAAATGTGCTTATCCTTTTTCGTACACAAAGTCTCTAAACAAAGTTAGTTCCAAGTATTAAATACAAGAATTGCACAAAAATTGAAAGATAAAACACGGATAATTGAAAGATTAATAGACAACACACGATCTCGATTTCCCGGTCAGTTGTCCAATCCTGCTCAGTTCATCCTTGTCCTAAGTGAGAGCATACTCACGAGATTCTCCTTCTGTATTGACCAAAGGTCGAGCAGAAGAGTTCATCCACGTGAGGATTCAGCCACATTTGTCTACCGTTGATCCTCTCTGGTGTAAATCACCAATCTCCTTCATTCGCACCTGAAATGAAATGACACGATCCTTTTCTGGCCTCAATGCTAGTAGTCAGTATAGCGAATGATAACAGAATGGTCGAGTTAGGACTCTGCGTAAACAGTCCGCTAGATCCTCGTGAGTTTACGGAGTCATTCCGTCAAACTGTCAGCCTTCGCGGTAAACGTTCATAATCCATGCAATAAAAGTAGCCATCGCTTTCCTCGAGATTTCGCCATCTTCGAGTATCACATTAGTAGTACTTCATCGATCAACAGAACTCTTCAGCATCAGTTGACAACTTGTTCGAAGCTTTAAATCCCAATCATCGCACTCAAATGATTGGATTCCACCACTGCTCTTCTGGTCCACTTGTCAACTGCCTCAGACAGTCGAAGGATCCCGCACATATGGGACCTCTCGGTTGTCTAATCTCGATGAGGCATCCTGACGTTGGTCACCAGAAAATTATGGTGCATAAGCGCAAATCTCATCTATCGACGAGGTAGCTCGCACAAGGTGCTAACTCGAAACTTATAGAGAGAAAATTTCTAGGGTCATCACCAAACACTAATTATAACAAAGGTGGATAATCCTAAGCCCCATATAAAATAAATAAAACAACAAAACTCATACCTCGAGTTGGCGCGACGAGACGAGAGCGAGTGGTCGAAGGGTCATTAAACACACCAACATTAGAGATAGTCTACAGAAACGCAGACTAGCTCTGATACCAAACTGTAACGCCCCAATCGATTTTTAAAGAAAATCCATGGCTTTCCCAAAAATCAAGGTAAAAGTTTTCGAAACTTATTTTCCGAATCATAAACTTTTGGCGTTACTCATTCTTTTCAAAAACACAGTTCAAGTCATAAATGAACTACGGGGATTCATCACCCGATATCCCAACGGTTTTCATTAACCACATAACATAAACATAAACATCAAGATATTCTCAATCATATATCAAGAAAGGTTTTTCATCGTAAACCAAATCCGAAAAGTTTTCCAAAATGAACAAGTTCAAAATCGAATCCAAACAAGTTCAATACCAACATCGTTCATAAATAAGCGGAAGCAATTAAATATGCACAATAAGTAATGACCACCACCCGTCTTGTCTCGTCACGCGCCACTGCTTAACCTGCATCAGTTACGAGCAGGTGGGAGTGAGTACAGTCAACTATCGTACTCACACTATGCAATGCACATTTTATAATATGTTAAATAGGCATGGTCGCAGCATGAACATAAATAATACCACATATGTCACATCTCCAACATAAACATAAATACTCCTGTGTACATCTTTCATAATAGTCGCGGAAAGGGGATTCATTACCCTAACGGCGAGAGTACGTGTCACGCAAGGACACGGCCTTTCATAATAGGTCTTTACGGAGACTTGCCTCATAAGGCAACCGTATTACATCGACGGGGACAACCGTAACGATGGCCATCATAATAGCTCACATCGATAGGCTACATATTCACGTTCATACATAGATCACGCCAAAACAGTAAACATATTTAAACACACATTACACAGGTAATTTTAGAATAACAACCCACCTGGTCGGAATCGAGACAAATCACAAATTGAGTGTAGGCGGCGAGTTCGACTCGTCAAGCACCTACATTTAATAAAATAGCCCTATCAATGACTATTCAACAAATCACTTAGTCCAAGTAAGCTCACGTAAGCATTTAAGCATGCATTAAATCAAGAAAATCCAAATTCTGAAATTATCACTTACGTTTTGAAAACTTAACCCGGACAGCGTTTTTAAAACCGACATAACTCTCAACACACAACTCATGTGATCATGGATCAAGTTTCATTAGAATCCTAAGATATGAATCTACAATTCTTATGAAGACACCGAAAGCAAATAAGGCCATTTAGTAGGTGATAAATCAACAAACATTCAAAAACGAGTCACAGTCCAAAACTGGGGTAATGCACTTGATCAGCCCTCAGTAATTACTCTCTAACCGGAGCTACAGGCATGTTTTTATTGAAATTCAAAAACCACATGATAGATATCTCAAATATCTACAACTTTTCTGAAGATCATATTGGCAAATAATCACATTATCAATGACTTTAAACACAAAACATTTGGTTCAACAAATCTTTCAAAAACTCACATGTGATATGGACAGCACTTCAGTGTTTACAACCTAGAACGCGCTACAGAGCACGTATCGACATGAAATGTATCTCATTTGAAAGGCAAGAAACAGACCTATAACTTTCATGAAGAGTGTAAATTCATACGAGCACATTACGACACGATAAACAGACCATATTTTAATTATAGACATGCTGCCGGGTAACAGGAAAACTGGACGCGCAACATTTTTGTAAAAATCACAACTTATTCGATATAACTCGGAATCAAGAAATTCCAAAGCTCAGGTTTACCAAACCGAACATACTACATTTCACATGAAGACCATAATTTCAAATAACCAGTTTCAGAGGGTCATAATCGCATCGTAACAGGGCAGTATTTTTCGAATAAATCACGCATTCAAAAATGAACTTCGCCTCTTATCAAAACACGCATATATTTCATGTGGTTCTCCCAAAAACAGGAATAAACGAGCATATACTCGACTAATCACTGCAATAACATAGAGTTCAACATAAACGGACGAGGCCAATTAAACCATGTCAAATCACATGATACCGGACGATATTCGAATATACACATAAAATCTCTACACGAATATAACACGTAGATAATTTAGCGAGAGATCGAGTCTCGTTACCGATCTCGAAGAATCTCAGAAGAGAACGAGAAAGGAAGGCTGGGCTGCTTCTCGGCGAACGAGCTCGACGGCTTCGCTTCGTCTCACGAAGGAGGGGAGGAGCAGGCTCGCCGGACAAGGGCTCGGGTCACGGCGTAGCTGCTGCGTGGCGGAGGAGGGTCCGCCGGACTGAATAGATCTCGCCGGAGGAAGAGAGCTTGCGACGGAACTCGCCGGAAAAAAAAAACTTCACGGCTACTGGTTCACGTCGGGAGGGAAAGTCTCGCCAGAAAATGTCGAGCGGTTGTTCGTGGAGGGCCTGCTCGCGTGAATCGTCGGCGTTGCTGCTCGGGTCGTCGGAGGTTATGGAGAGGAAAAGAGAGAGCGTGTTCTCTGATCACGTGTACAAGGGAGAGGTTGGTCGTTCAAAGGTCGGGGATGCTCGTCGATGGCGTACAACGACTGGACAGCAAACGGAAATGCTGAAACGTAACGAACGGAGCTGACCAGAGAGACCGCCGGAAACAATGGCTCTTAACGGAAATTCGAACAGGGCCCGACTGCTTGCAACTCCCGACTCGCTTGATGTGGCGAGGTGACCCAGGGTCTGGTCGGACGGAATCATTGCTGAACAAGTTGCGAGATGGATGAAAGGTCACCAGAATTAATGGCTGTCGCCGGAGGTAGCAGGTTTCACGTGGTGGTCGCTCACGCCGGGAGCTCGCCGGAAAACGCAGCGGCGAGGATGATGAGCGAAAGTGATGAAGGTGGTGATATGTGGGTGCAACGACGGGAAATGAGGAAAAATATGAGGAGAGTGATTTTGAACTGAGAACTTAACTCCACAACTCCTGATATAGCGAGAGGAAGAGAAGGATTTTACGTCTGTTGGAGGAGAGATCTCCTTGAGACTCGGTCGGGCCAGTTCAAGCGATCAGATAGGATTTTATCTGTTCTGGGTCGCGGAAAGAAAAAGGAACAGATATTAACTTATCTGTTGGGCCCTTATAAAAAAATAACATGGTCTATATATCCAAACTACAGATGGGCCAAAAAGGTTTATCAATTTGGGCTAGAGAAAAGAAAGATCCCAGCTACGAAAAAAATACTCAAAATCGGTCGGTTCCTCTCGGGCTCGACTCGAAAATTATTCGAGGCTTGGTTCGACGTGGCGAAAATTTAAAATCAAATGCAGATAATATTTGTATATAAAATACACATAATAATTATATTATATAATAATAATAATAATAATAATAATAATAATAATAATAATAATAATTAATAATAAATAAACCCTAAATTGTCCATAAATTAACGGGGCATTACATATATATACGAATGAAAAGGTTGGAAACGATAAGATAGACTTAAGCTTCATTTTGGTGACCAAATGTCCCATTAGGTGGCATAATCAAAAGATTAATCAACTACTTAAGGGTCCACTTCTTAAACCATCCTTCATGCTATTAAAGTGACCACAAGATGACTAAGAAATCAATTAATGAAACTAAAGTTTGATAGAAAAATATGGTGTAAATGCATTGAACACGAAATTGTCTCACTCACTCACATTTGTATAACCGGCTGAAGTGGTGGTGATAGATTAAAAATTCATATATATAGTGGACACATGTCCATTAAGTAGAAAATTCTAAGCCTAGTCATCTAATAATGTCATTAAAATGAACCTCATCCAAAATAATTGGTTTGACTGCAACTTGCATTACATACTATTAAATGAAAAAATAAGTCACTCTCTCAAAAATAAAACAAAACACGTAATTGACTTTAGAAATAGGCTCAAAATTTTAGACTTAACCAATGCTTTGGACTCGGCATTTTAATTTCGGCTAATACCATAATTGATTTGGAAAAATACGGTTGAATAAATTTGCTTTCCTTGATTAAAAAAATGACCCCATCTTATTTTAAAACTTTAGAAACCATTTTGGTTAAAAATATAATATTCCGTCATTAATAACCACGGCTATGCTTACTCAAATTACAAAAGTGATGTGTTCTTGCTGAAAAACTTTCCATGAAGATTGATAATGGCCCCATTATACTCTTATAATAACATAGGAAAAACTTTTGTATAAAATGATGACATAAATAGCCTCGGCCTTATCTATCACATTATTGAACATATACCAGACTTATGCTAAAAAAATAATAATAACTAATCATCTTGGATATACTAACATACATATATAATAATAACTCACATAATATCACATATAAGCACATCATTCACATAATAACTTTTGAATTTAAATAGATAAAATGCCTAAATAAATTCATTCTCTTAAATGATTAAATTAAACCCTCGTGTCTAATTAATCAGAAAACTTGTCGAATAACTGGAAATAATTAATCCCTATTATTAAAGCCCATTTCTAAAAATAAACGGACTGGAATTAATTAATGAACTTGCTCGATTACTGAATAAAATTTAACCGAGAATACTTTCGACTTAAAGTTGAACTTATAACTGAATAACTTAATAATTGGCTCGGAACTAGGAACGAGCATTATTAATAAAAGTAATTAGTTCATACTTAGAATAATTACTTTTATTAATTACTGAATGGGATATTACACTTATTCCGAGCGGCCGACTCCTTCAGCCTTTCGTGAAGGACATTGGCCTTGACGACCATCTCATCCAGCCGAGTTCCGAGCTGGAGGTTTCTTCGCTCGATAGCTGAGATGGATCGACTCGGGCTCGCTAGCGTCTGCTCGATCAACGGCGCGAGCTCGACCATTCCCTACAAGGGCACAAGAGAGAGAGTATTAGGGCATTAATGACGGCAGGAAGAAGACTAAAATAGGTAGGTGCCAGGCTGTAGCAAGTTACCTGGGCCAGCCAGCGGGCAATCCGATTGCCTCGATCGCAAAGGGTTTAACCGTCATTATAGCGGTCGGTAGGATGGTCGACAGGAGGAAGAACATCCCTGAGGTATTGCAAGAACCTCGGACCATCGAATGTGGTGATCGAGAGGGCGGTCTCCTCGACACGGCGGCGTTTGGTAATGCTTTGACCCCCCTCAGCAAGGGATCGCTTAGGCTGACCCTCCTCGAGCAGGGCCTGCTCGGGAGAAGCAGGGATGTGAATGATCGGGGTGGTCTCCTCGTGCGGAGGTGAGCGCGGCGAAGGAGAGGCCGGTTTTTCGAGCTGCTCTGGCTGCTCGGGTTGTTGGCTTGTCTGAAGGTTGGTCGAAGAAGGCTGCTCGACAGCCACTTCAGGAGGTAGTGAAGTTAAACGTACAGGCTGGGAGGCGGTTGGGCCAGCAGATTTTGAGCTTGCCCCCTCTCCAGGTTGCTTCCTTTTCAAGGGAGCACACCTCTTGGGTACAGAAATAGTGGGCATCTCTGTCAGAAACCACGAACAAGTTAGAACCACAACAGGTGAATCATATAGGGAATAACGGCATGATAGTGCTCAGACGCATTTAATAAAAATAAAAATACCTGGATCGTCTGTAATTCGAATGAGATCGAGAATTTTTTGAGAGGGAAGTGGAAGTGATTTATGGGTAAGAAGGCCACAGAAGTGTAAGAGGTTCTCATCCTCGAGTAGAGTTTTCGATGCAACGGGCTTAGTGTTCCACACAGCGATCCGTTGGTCGAAGAGGGCACTTTGAGAAGGTACCACATTATCCCTCTTGAGCTCCTTGAGCCACGGCGTTGGCTCCCAAGGAAAGGCGGGGCTAGGTTCGACAAAGGCGAACTTATCCTTCCACCTAGGAACGTTTGTAGGGATGTCTGAAATGAAGTGAACATCGGCACGACTTTTGAGGTAGAGCCCTTGGGTATGTTTTGAAGGGGCATAGCAATAGTGGAAGAAATCGAGATCGAGCCGACCCAGGCGGACGTGGTAGAGGATGATGAAGATGGTAATGAACCGGATAGCATTAGGAGGAAGCTGGTTCAAAGGCAGTTCGAACCACTGGCAGATGTCGATCAAATCTTGGCACAGAGGAAAACGGACACCCAGCTTAAACTGAATCTCGAAAAATGTATAGCAACCCTTGGGGGGACAGTCATATGTATCCTTGGGACCAGGCGATACGAAAGCCCACCCAGCCGGGTGACCAACCTCGTTGGCGTCCAACCAGCCGGCGACGAGAGAGCAAGAAGGAGTTTGATCAGAGGAGAAAGTTTTTACTAGCCTTCTCTTCTTGGTAGGCTTAGGAGGCGTGGTAGCAGGACTAGAGAAGGTTTGCAACGAAGGAGTGCTAGCAAGTTTCAAGGCAAATTGGGAAGAAACATTTCGCTTTGGGTTACTTGAGGAGACGATTTTAGAAAAAATGGAGTGCTGAGAGAGAGGGATATCATCTTCATCCCTCCCCATAGTCGCCTCAACAGCATCGAGGGCTGCCTCAGCAGCATCAGAAGCCCCAAACGCTGGCCGACGGCGGTTGAGGGGGATATGGTCGAGGGCATCCTCGTCTGATTCATCAATCAGACGAATCGATTGGCGAGGAGGAGAAGATGTGGCACAACCGGAAAGGCGAAAAACACTTAGAGGAGTGGGATTGTAGATTTCTGCAACAGAGCGGGAAGGCGAGTGAGGAATAGGCTGGCGAGTGGAAAACGGTGACGCGCCGGTCTCATCTTCACCGGAGTGATGGCTTTGAGCGTTAGAATCGGTGGAATCTGAAAAGTACAAGAAAGAAAGAGCAAGAGGAAAAGGAGAGAAGTTAGGGTATGGAAGGCCGGAAAAGGGGCGTTTCTTCACAGACGAAATGAGGAGGTTTTGGAAAAGAAAAATCGACAGACCGAACCAAAAATCGACAAAATAAATGCAAGGAAAAATAAAATTAAAGTGCAGGAGACTTACTCATGGTAGCAGTGGAGTGGAGAGTGGTCGCAGAGAAAAGCTTGAAACTGAGGGAGCGGAAACGCCGAAGAGCAGGGGAGCGCAGTTTGCAGAGGAAGAAATTAGGGCACAAGTATGTAGAGAATTACAAAGGTGAGAAAAGCTGAAAGATTGGCTAAGTACCGTATTTATAGGAGTACAGATGAATAAGGTGAAAAGTTAAGGGAGATGACCGTTAGATAGAAGAAGATCCAACGGTGAGAAAAAATTAAAGAGGCACAGATAGCGAAGCGGCAGAAATCGCGAGGAGGCACGATGATTAAAGGAGCTGAATGGAAAGGACATATGGCAGGCGGAGAGTACGCTAGTAATAAAAGAGAATGAAAGACAATTTAAAGCGCACCATAAAATTGATCACGTGGTCGAAGAATGGTGGCGGCCTCGACAGAAGAGATAAAGAGAGAAGACCAGATGTAAGCGGGAGATCGAGGGGGTGGTAGAATGAAAAAGACAGCCTGAATTCACTCTTAGATCGAGTCATTTAGACTCGACCAGAGTGGGGGGGACTAGATGATATGGGATATTATATAGCTAAGGAATAGACCGGTTTGCATCATCGGTCGAGCAACCTCGAAGTGGAGAAAGCCGGATTGGTAGAAAGATGATCGACCAGAAGGAAGGAGATCGAGCAGAATAGCAGAACTGGTCGAGGATCGACCAAAAGGGAGGAGATCGAGCAGAATAGCAGAACTGGTCGAGGATCGATCGAAAGGGAGGAGATCGAACACTCAACAGGTGAAGAGCAGTCTAGAGCGTGGCTTGAATGCGGAAGGCGCGTGGATGGTGTTAGAAGATCCCAACGGCCTGCGCGGAAGAATAATCTCCCTCAGCTCAGAGGGACACGTGGCGAGAATATATTGGTGCAGAGTGATAGTGGCGAAAGCCAGCCCTGACATTTCTGACACACGCACACTATGTGTGTACGGACGGGCAGTACGGGCAGGACAGCTCACCAAGAGCTGGGCAGTTCCTAGGGCAGGTATCTCACCCCTATATATATGGGAGTGGGTCTTTTCTTGTAGCCTACGATTTATCCATTCTTTACTTTGGAAAACTGAGAAAACATATACTGACTTAAGCATCGGAGGCTCTTCACCTGAAAACCCCTCCGGTGTGAGAGTTCTGTGCAGGTGCGCGGCGTTCTACCGACGAAGAAGAGGAAAGCAAACCGATTTCAAGCCGGTCGGAGTATTTTGCGTTACCACATTTCATTATTGTTTTATCCTTCACTTGCAACTTAATTTCATTCTTCTTCCAACTTGTGGCACTGCTCTAAAATGTTTAATTTAGTGGGCGGGATTGTTTCCCTCCATATTTTCAAGTATGCGAATGATATGCGATTTATTGCACATTGTTCGCCGTTTTGCGATTAAAGGTTGCGTCTTTTCGACTCTCAATTTAAATGCCAACTGTTTTACTGAAAAAGTCGGCGCATGAAAAACAATTATTATATTTTACCTATATATTTTTTAAGCAGATATGCGAAATAGAATGCAATTTATTGTCATTACGTTATGCGAATGATCTGCGATTCATCGCATTTTGTTCGCAGTTCTTTGAATTTGAAGAGTCACCTCTTCTCCGAAACGTCCCCTCAGTCTTCGGTGCATAACAACGGCACACGTATCAAGGAGGATATATATCTTTTTGAGTATCTCTTCTTTAAACCAGATATGCGAAATCATTTATTGTAATTACATTATGCGAATGAAGTGCGATTCATCGCATTCTGTTCGCACTTCACAGTTCTGCGAATTTGAAAGAGTCGCTCCGAAACGTCCCCTCAGTCTTCGGCGCATTCATAACGGCGCGCGTATCAAGGGGGATAGATATCTTCTTGAGTATCTCTTCTTTAAACCAAATATGCGAAATCATTTATTGTTATTACGTTATGCGAATGAAGAGCGATTCATTGCATTTTGTTTGCAGTTCTGCGAATTTGAAAGAGTCACTCCGAGACATCCCCTTAGTCTTCGGCGCATTAATAACTACGCGCTTATCAAGGAGGATAGATATATCTTCTTCAATATACCCAGATATGCGAAATAGAATGTAATTTATTGTCATTATGTTATGCGAATGAAGTGCGATTCATCGCATTCTATTCACAGTTCTGCGAATTTGAAGAGTCGCCTCTTCTCCGAAATGTCCCATCAGTCTTCGGCGCATAATAACGGCGCGCGTATCAAGAAGGATAGATATCTTCTTGAGTCTTCTATAAAGGTAGGTGAGATGAGACAATTGAATTAGGATCAGGACCTTCTCTCAATTCTTCAACTCTCGATTTTCCTCAACCTGCCGTACAGTCTACATTGTCCGGCTTGTTGAAGAAAATCCAAGGTTGAAGAATTGAGTGAAGGGTCCTGATCCTCCTGTTCTCTTTGAGGGCTTGCTCTCTTTCTCCGTCGTAGCCTCCTCAATCTAGTATCCCCAGGAAGTCCATGCACTCGCCCTGGAGATCCCACGTCTTCCCAGGCACATGGTCACCTCACATTGGGAGCTTTGCGAAATTGTAGGCTGAACAATTTGGAAGCGACCATATGTTTGGGAAGGCGTGGAATCTCCGGCGAATTGCTTGGTGTTCCTGGGTATACTAGATTGAGGTGCCTACGACGGCGAAAGGGATCACGCCTTGAAAGACAAAGGTGATTGACCATTAAATCTCTTTATGAAATATTAGTACGGACACTTATGTTGATTGAAAGTGATAAATCCCATCTTTCATTTCCCTTAACCTCTGTATACATCACATAGTCCATTTCTGTCAACCTCTGTATACATTCCACTCGTAGACAGATGTGAAAATGGAGATTGAAAGTCAAAGAAACCTTCGACACACGCATCCAATTGTTTCTGATCTTTCAAGCTGTTGTTTCAACTCGCTGTCATAGCCGCCTCTATCTAGTAATTCTTTTATGCCGATGTAAAGTTACATGTACACTATTTCAGTCGATGTAAAGTAGTTGTGCCAATGTAAAATTGCGACATACATACGTCGCATATTATTCGCCGAATTGGTGCATAATTAATTTTATAAAATTTAATTTTTGGAAAGTTCTTGGTCTGTCTTGTTGCTCTATGTATTAGTTGTTTATTATTTAGGAAACCATGGGGTGATGCTCCTTTTTATGGCTAGTTAGCCATCGAAACAATTTCGCATAAAAACCGCATATCACTCCTATTATAACGAATATCATATATTTTTTTAAGTTTGTTTTTGTAATATTCTATTCTGCTACATACGAAATTGTGACATACAAACGTCGCATATTAGTCCCCGAGTTGGTAATTAATTAATTTTATAAAATTTAATTTTTGGAAAGTTCTTGGTCTGTGATTAAATTACTAATAAATTGAAGACTACTATTAGGCGAATGAACCTACGATTATTACTCGAAACAAAACCGCATAACACTCGTAGTATAACATATATTTTTTTAAGTTTGTCTTGTAAATTTTCTATTCTGCGACATACAAACGTCGCATATTAGTCCCCGTGTTGGTAAATAATTAATTTTATAAAATTTAATTTTTGGAAAGTTCTTGGTCTGTGACTAAATTACTAATACGCGAATGAACCGCGATTATTACTCGAAACAATTCCGCATAAAAACCGCATAACACTCGTACTATAACGAATAAAACATATATTTCTTTATGTTTGCTTTTGTAAATTTTCTATTCTGCAACGTACAAAATTGCGATATACAAACGTCGCATATTATTTCGCAGAGTTGGTAAATAATAATTTTCGGAAAATTTTTGTTCTTTGATTAAATTAATAATAAATTGAAAATAACTATTAGGTGAAAAAAAGCAGTCAACCAATGCGGTGCGTAACACTTCGAAATGTGTTCGCATATTGATACATTATACGAGGTTTATATGGATATGCGATTCGTAAATATGCGAAAACAATACGCATAATCATAAATAATGCAGCGTTCGATTTGGATATGCAATATACTAATTAAGCGATAGTTTTTCACATATCCTAAATGACGCGGTTGATCTGGCCTGGAGATGCGATTACAAAATATAATTTACTTTTATTTATTATTTTCATTACGTTACGCGAACACAATGCGATTTTCGCACTTTGTTCACAGTTCTGCAAAATTCCTTTCAATAATAATTTCCCTTTGAATATTGTCGCTGATTTTGCTGGGAACACAATGCAATTTATCGCACTTTGTTTTGTTTAGACATATGAATCATGATTAAACTCATATACTTGACAGAAGAAAAAAAAATTTAATTATTGTTGCAGTCAGTCCAACAAAATAAGCCAAACAAGTTTTGATTACATGTCCAGTGGATTCTAAGGGTCGAGATCGATGACTTCCACCTTTGGTGGTGGCTAATGGATCTGATCATCACCGTCATTCTCTATGTCTTCCCCCCAGGTTGGGTCGTCAACCGAAGCACCAGGCCCGCCCTCCAAGTCGATCGCGGCTGCGTTGCGCTCGGTAAAAACCTCGTAACACTCACGATACCAAGGGAATCCTTCCGAACGGAAAAATGCCCGTGCGTCTGTCTCCTGTGTAATAAATTTGAATCTTTTTAGGTTATTATGGCCGCGTCACAAAAATGCATGCTTGAACAAACTAAAATAAAAAATCAAATGAAATTTACCTCATCCCGCACATGCACCTAGTACATGTAGTTAACCTCTACCAAGCCTGAACCAGGACACAAGAGGATGCCTGGAATCCTCAGAAAAGCAGAAAATTCATCGAAATAATTTCTGAGCCGCTGAATCTTTCGCCGGACTTGGGCAATAGTATACTCCCTCTTCAATGCATAACTCAACCCTTGGTTCAATAATCTTGAAATTCCTGCCAACAAGGAATTGAACACAGGGCCTTGGTGTACGTTTGCCTTCTCACGACACTTTTGAAAAACAATCGGTAGAAAATATATTCCTCAGCCTTTGTCCAGTCCACGCCACGAAAGCAGATCGCGATCTTTTCATAGGGTGAAATCGTTTCCATTTTTCTTTCGCAAACGTGTGCCTCCTTGGTTTTTTTTTTTGCTGCGATCGAAAGCTAGGGTTTTGAGAAGTGAAAGGTTAATTATTCAACAAAGAGAATGAAAGTTTAACATTTACAGATAGCATTTAAAGGTAGATAGATATACATCAACTCGACAACTAAATGAGGAAGCATGCAAATCGTCACAGTTTTTTACGTGTAAAAGCAGACTATCAATCAATGCGGTGCGTAACCTATGCGAATAAAATGCGAAGCACTTTCGATTTGGATATGCGGTGCAGACAATCAATCAATGCGGTCCATATGGATATGCGAGAAAATGACGGATAGTCGTAAATTATGCGGCTTTAGATTTGGATATACGATTCGTTACTTATGCGGTTGAAGACTAGGCGAATGAACCTGCGAATCAACCCAGTTGTGCGATTATTATGGGACATGATATGAGAATCGCACAATCACCCCAATTGTGTGATTATTATGGAACATGTTATGCGAATCGCGCAATCAACCCAGTTTCACTACTTTCTGTTAGTCAATCGTGTGTGGGCAGGTCACAACTTAGGGTATCAACACAGTATTTTTTTCGTTAAAAGTATTTTTTTCCGTTAAATTGCTTTACAATTAACGTCTCCATAACATTACATAACGCCTCTATCTGCACCTAAATTTCCATGGAATGGACGTGATGGACAAGATGACGATTTGTGACCTGTTTCTTTACAAGTACGACATATCCTCGGGCGTCTCGATGTTGTTCTTGGATGAGGAGTTGGTGCGTTTTGACCTTGTTCATTTGAAAAAAAGTCATTATCACCATCGTATAGAGGGCACTTCGCCCTGTTATGCCCGGTGACCCAGTACCAAGAGCACATTGCTGACGCCGTACTCGACGTGATGATCCTTCTCTAGCGGAATAACGTTGAGTCCGTGGCCAACCTGCTTGTTTGGATCATTTGGCGGAATTACCTTTATACGCATAATTTCCAAGGGCAAGTGTCATTCATCTGGATGCGGGACGGGGTTAATGGTGCTTTGGTACATCTTTGCAACGGAGTAAGTTTTGTAATGGTCGTTAACGAAATCCATTATATCTAACTCGACTTCCTTATTACATATCATAAATTTGTACATCATATTAGAATATAACAATTTTTTCTTTTAAGAAGAAAAAAAACGATAATGTTGTTTGGTAAACATTACCGAATGGCCGTAGATGCATGTAAGCAAGGTAGTAGATCTGTTTCAAACACATGACAGTCACATTTTCTTGCCTTTAAATCTACCACGTAGGATCATGTTTCTTCCATAACCTTATAACGTTGCATGCCGAGTGTGGTAATGGATAGAGTACGCCCTTTCTCGAACAAAAGATCCAACCACAATTGAGTCCACTGCGTTAGCGGATGATTGCGACCCTCGGCGGATGCACACCGAACAGCAAACCATTTCTCTATCGTTGCCAACAACGAGAAAACGGGTAACATCCTGGCCCATAGGAGTTTGTTATTCAAACTTTTGCAGGAATTGGATGTCATGAATCCATAGCGCCGTACAAGTGTAAAACACCTCGCCCAAGCCTTTACCAAAATTTCATTAGTTAGCTTTCTAAATGCTTCGAGTTTTTGGCTTCGGATGGCTGACAAGTAACGAAAGAAGTCTTCACGCCGATAACAATATGCCGCCTTGTAAAATATGTCCAAGACATGTTTCTCAAAAGGCCTCATTTGTTTTGTGATGTGATAATAGCAAAATGAATGATGCGCCTCGGGGAACACTATTGGGACAGAATATATGATAGACTCATGTCTATCCGATAAGATGTGGAGGTCCTTAGGACAACCATAGGCCTTTCTCAAATGAGTCAAAAACCAACTCCAAGTCTCACGAAGCTCTAGATCACCAATGCCAATTGCGAGGGGAAAGATTTGGTGATTCTCGTCCAATGTGGCTGCAACAAACATAATGCCCTTGTATTTTTCCTTCAAGTGCGTACCATCTATCACAATCACCGGGACACCAGCTCGTTGAAAGCCCTCAATGCTAGCGCCTAGAGCAAAGAACAAGTGTTTGAATACCTCGCCATCTCGTTGCAGTTCGACAATTGTACTTGGATTACGAACCTGCAACATGTGCAAGTAACCGGGAAGCCGCCCCCATGATTCTTCATGACCCCTATAAACTTTTTCAAAAACACGGTGTATTGCTCGGAGGGACACATTGTAGCTGATCGACAAACCATGCTCCTCCCGCATTTGCTCAATAATTCTCCGTGTAGATAACGTCTGGGGATTTGTCTGAATAGTTGGTACGAACACATGAGCGAGAACCTTGGTACGAACACATTGTGCGTCAAACTCCTTTCGCATGTATGCTCGAGTTTCAAAGTAGTGATTCTCCATACATTTTGATTTGCCCTTGCACATAACTTGTAAGAACACCCTTCATACCGACAGATAGAGGTTAGCCTAGAAGTGCAGGATTTGGGTGTTCGACACTCAACTTTTTGTTGCAAGTGATAAAGTTGGATGGCACAAATCAACTCATCTTTTGAAAGAAAGACAGACCCCAAAGATAATTCTAAATTGTTCGAGGGTAAGTGGATGGGTTGTCTATCTGATCCAGTTGTCGTGGGCAGCATAGAAAGGGACCACATTTGTGTTGGAGTATACTGTAAAGCAAACTTTTACGTGAGCTTTTGGATTGTATTATTCGATTTCCCATTTGACTGAAATAAATGTTTTTCACATTGTTGCATTCTTTATGATTGCTTGTATGCTAAATGTCCAATTATCTTATATTGTAGACAATGTGGTGTGTTAGTAGTCACACAGAAGATTGCATTGTCGGTTCCTTATAAGATATAAATGGTATTCACAACTGAGATAGTTATGGACATGACTATCGGTGTAGGTTGTAGTATAAACTGGATGTAGCTTGTCTTGGCTATTGGTTTATACTAGTGCGCTGCGTCGCATTGAAAGGATCACAGTTGAGACGTGTTCTTCTGTTCTGACTATCATGAAGAACCTAGGTCTCGGTGACTCTACTAATTCTTAACCCTAACTGTGGTAATTAGATATATGGGATATTTGTTTGTTACTTTGACTTACCATGGGTGAGGACCAAGTATTGGTTCAATAGCTCCGTATCTTGGGTAACAACACTATCTGCATGATATCTATTTATTGGCATTAGGGCACCGTGTCCTGGACATCCAGGTTGGTGACGTCCCCTTAAGGAACTCATAAGGATTATCGTATAAACCCTGCAGGTGGATTTAATCCGTACGATAATAAGGTTGAGTGGTACTACTTAAGGATTAAAAGATATTAATTAATTAAAGCAGTCAGAAGCTTTAATAATTAATGGACGTGCGATATCTTAAACACGGGGAATTATATCGAGTCTAATAGAAGCCCTGATTCATTTCGGGATAGGACGGGAGTACAATATTAATTCTCTAGTGGAATGAATTAATATTTACGGGCCAAATTGTGTTCTGGGCTGAACATAAGAATTTGGGCCTGTAGGGAGCCCAAACCCTATACCTTCTAAGAGATCCCTAGGCTGGCCCAAGGACCTCTATAAAAGGAGGGATTGCACGTCTTCAACCCTAACACACATCACAAAACGTGAGCAGCCACCATCGTGGAGAAGTGACGTGAAGGGTTCAGATAAGACGAGATACAATCCGCTCTTTTCAACCGTTTGGTAGATCGTCGTCCATCCGGCGTCCAAACGTGGTCGGGACACAGACTAGAAGATCGCTCAGATCGAATCAAAGCCTCGTAGAAAGGTAAACTTTCTGTCCGTCCTTTAGGAGCATGCTTAGGGTTTAATCGAGATCATGTATGTACATGTTTGGCATCCGATATCGATCCTTGGAAAGGACCGCCTCGTCGGCGTGTTCCAGCAATTGGTATCAGAGCCTCGGTTTCGTAGATTATCGGCTCTGCCTGGAACATGTAGTTGATTTCGTTTATTCATTTATTCGTTTTCAGTCATGTTCATGGTGTGGATGATGTTTTATCTCGTTTATGCTTATGGATGGTGTCTATCGCAGCCCTTGTGTATTGTTGTAATCGTTTTTCCCACCAGATAATAAGTGTGGGTAGTATAGGCGATTTTGTAGACTGTAGTAGGGCTGTTCTTGTTCGATTTTTGCTGTACTTTTGTGTTCAAAGTCGAACGTGATGAAGATGATCATCCTGGAGGCGGCGGCTAGGGTTTCAGCGTTCACCGGGGCCGGTTTCGTCGGCGAAAACCGTTTTGGCCATAACTTTTGCTACAGGTGTCCGATTTCAGCCCATAATACCAATTCGGAAACGGGAGAACGAGATCTACAAGAGTTACGGCTACGCCGTAACAGCCTGTGGCGGGGTCAAATTCAATCGTCGAGATGAAGTTTTTGGCTCTTTTCCGTCGGTGGATGCCGATACCGCGTGAATGGCCCGATTTGCGCGAGATGCCGATTCGAGTGTTCATCCACGACCTTGCTGAATCATGTAATAGCTTTGATAGGCTGTTAGTGGTTGGTTTTAAGGGGCTGCGATAGATGTGTTTTAATTTTCGCATTTTATCGCTTTGTGGATGCCGATTTAATTTTTGCTAGAGCATGTTTATTTGTTTATGTGTCTAGCTGATTTAAATCGCTTTTCTGGCATGCTAGAAATCATGTAAATAGGTGCTTTTAATTCTTAGAAAGCTGTTATTGCTTTTATTTGAATTATAGGAGCATGCTAGGATTTATGTGATTTGCGTGTTAGGAGCATGCTAGGAATTTTATTATTTCTTGTTGCATGCTAATAAAACCTTCAAGTAAAAATGACTAAGTGAGTTTGATATGAATTTTAATTAATTCATTTGGCCTCCACAATTGGTCTTTAAGTAAGGTGTTTGTCGCTCGCGGGACCTTGGGAGTCTCCCCCTAACGGATGCGACATTCACGAGCTTACTAGATAAGACTTCTATTCAAACGACTTAATCTTTAGGTGAAGTGAGTGGCATACGCGTGACCCATGGGGTCTCCTCCCTAACGGATAGTGTCATTCATAAGTTCACCGGTAAAGATTATTTCGAGATAACCTTAGAAAATTATTTACAAGCGATGTGTCTTCCCCATCGGTAAGTTCATCAATTGTGAATGATTGTTCTTGGGGTTAAATTGTGGTCATCACTTAGATGTGAATTTTAATATAACTCCCCAACGGAGTCCCTGTTTTAATTCACATGGCCAGTGTTAAAAATTTTCGACTATTAATTTCATTCGCCATAAGGACAGGTTGGCGTGCAATTGAGATTAATGACCGGGTGTCTGCTTAATGGACATATGTGTAAACGTCCACCCTAACGTGGCTTGCATGTGTGTTTGTTTAAGTTGTCGAAGGATGCGTTAAAATAATGGTTTTGAAGGTTTCCATATTTTATGCTTCAAATTTATGTGAATTATTGCTTACGTGTTTGCAATTATTTATTTCAGTTATTCATCATGTCATTCAATCCGCTTATGACCATTCTCAATCAAAACAAGCTTACTGGTCCAAATTATTTGGACTGGAAGAGGAATCTGGATATTGTCCTTGTTGCTGATGAGTACAAATTTGTGCTCACCACACCTGCTCCTGCTCCTTTGGGCGCTGCTCCTACCGAAGAGGAAAGGGAGGCTCATCGGAAGTGGCATAAGGCTGATGAGATGGCTCGTTGCTACATTTTGGCATCTATGTCAAATGTTTTGCAACAGCAGCATCACACCATGCCTACTGCTGCTGACATGATGTTGAGCCTCAAGGAACTCTTTGGTGAGCAAGATAGGGCTGCTCGTTTTGAGGCTATGCGGAAGATTATGTCTTCTGTCATGCCGGAGGGAGCTTCTGTGCGAGAGCATGTTCTCAAGATGATGGAATATCTGAATGAGATAGATGTGCTCGGAGGAAATATCGATGGCGATGCCAAGATCGATATCATCCTGCACTCGCTCCCGAAGTCCTATGAGAACTTCCGCCTGAATGCAATCATGAATAAGAAGGGCTATACTCTAGCCGAGCTTCTTGTGGACTTGGTTGCAGCGGAGGGTCTTATGGGCAGGGGACCACAGGCTCATGTTTCTGTACAAGCTGGACCTTCTTCGTCGAAAGGCGGGAAGAAGAAAAAGCAAGTGCAGAAAAAGAGTGGTGGGAGCAGTGGGAGCAAAGCTGTAGCGCCTTCTGGTGGCGTGCAGAAGCCGAAAGGCAAGTGCTTCAAGTGCAACAAGACAGGACATTGGAAGTCAGATTGTCCCCTCAAGGACACTCCTGGTATGTCTCTTGCTTTAGTTGTCGAAACATGTTTTGCGGCTTGTTCTACCAGTTCTTGGGTAGTAGATACAGGAGCCACTGATCATGTTTGTTACACTTTGCAGGGGTTTCTGCAAAGAAGGCAGCTCAGTGAGGGCGAGATTACCATCAGCTTGGGCAACGCTGCACGAGTGGCGGTGGTTGCAGTGGGAGATGTGCACTTATCTTTTTCTGATTCTGTTTTAGTATTAAAGAACGTTTTGTACGTGCCGAGTTTTCGGAAGAATTTAATTTCGGTTTCGAAGCTGTTTTTGGATGGATATTCAGTTATTTTTAATGACAATGCTGTTATTATGAGAAATAACTCTTTTATCTGTTCTGGCATGTTGGTTAACAATCTTTATACTATTACTTGTGCATATCATACTGTGACTGAGGCTCATGCATCTTCATCACTAAACAAGAGAAAAGAACCTTCTCAGTCGAATCAAACGTATCTTTGGCACCTAAGGTTGGGTCATGTCAATCTAAGGAGGATCCAAAGACTGGTAGGTAATGGCTTCTTGGATTCTTTCCAAGTTGAACCATTTCCAGTCTGCGAATCCTGTTTGGAAGGCAAGATGACTTCTAGGCCTTTTAAGGCCAAGGGGAATAGGTCCAATGATGTGTTGGAATTGATTCACTCTGATTTGTGTGGGCCTATGTCTATTCAAGCTAGAGGTGGTTTTGAGTATTTCGTTACTTTTATTGACGATTACTCAAGATATGGGTACATTTACTTGATGCGCCGCAAGTCTGAATGCTTTGACAAGTTCAGAGAATTCAAGGCAGAAGCGGAGAACCGTCAAGGGAAAAGTATCAAGTCACTGCGATCTGATCGTGGTGGCGAATACCTTAGCAATGAATTTAGGCAATACTTATTAGAGAATGGGATTACATCCCAGCTGACTGCGCCTGGTACTCCCCAACAGAATGGCGTGGCAGAGAGAAGGAATAGGACTCTGTTAGAAATGGTGAGATCGATGATGAGCTATGCTTCATTACCTACCTCGTTTTGGGGATATGCCTTAGAAACAGCGGCGTACCTTCTTAACTTTGTGCCTTCTAAATCGGTTCCGAAAACTCCAATAGAATTGTGGTCCGGGCGCAAGCCCAGTTTAAACCACATTCGGATTTGGGGCTGCCCAGCACATGTGTTGGATAAGGAAGCTGATAAGTTGGCACCTAGAACGGAAGTACGGCTGTTTGTAGGTTACCCAAAGGGAACGAGAGGTGGTTACTTTTATAGTCCTAAAGATCAGAGGGTGGTGGTGAGCACCAATGCCCGATTTCTAGAAGAAGACTATATGAGTGAGCATAAGTCCAAGAGTGAGATTATTCTCAAAGAGTTGAGGGAAGACAATGGCATACCGAGTGTGCAAGAAGATATACCACAAGAGACTGCACAACGTGTTGACTCTGATGTATTTACACCTGAATTACCTCGTCGTAGTGGGAGGGTTGTTCGTCAGCCCGATCGTTTCATGTTTGTGGGAGAGTCTTCGGACTTGATCCCAAGTGAAGAGCATGATAGTGATCCCTGGACCTACAATGAGGCAATCCAAGACGTAGATGCAGATTCTTGGCAGAAATCTATGGATTCTGAGATTGAATCTATAGATGCTATGGAGGTATACGACCTTAAGGACCTTCCTGAAGGCAAGAAAGCCATTGGGTGCAAATGGGTCTATAGGCGTAAGAGAGGATCAGACGGGAAGGTTATTTCCTTCAAAGCACGGTTGGTTGCGAAGGGTTTCACTCAGAAAGAGGGAATCGATTATGATGAGACCTTCTCACCAGTAGCCATGCTTAAGTCGATCCGGATTCTCTTATCCATAGCAAGTCACATGGACTATGAGGTTTGGCAAATGGATGTCAAGACAGCTTTCCTTAACGGAAACTTGGATGAAGACATCTATATGCAGCAACCCGAGGGTTATGTGAAGAAAGGCCAAGAGCATCGAGTATGGAAGCTAAAGAAGTCTCTTTATGGACTAAAACAAGCTTCTAGGTCTTGGAATATTCGTTTTGATGAGGTGATTAAGTCCTATGGATTTAATCAATGTCAAGACGAGAGTTGTGTATACAAAAAGAGCAACGGAAACGTAGTGGTATTCTTAGTACTATACGTAGACGATATTCTTCTCATTGGCAACGATGTCAAGGTTTTGTCAGACGTAAAGGTATGGCTTTCAGAACAGTTTCAAATGAAGGACTTGGGTGAGGCATCGTACATTCTTGGAATCAAGGTCATTCGTGACAGGAAGAAGAGAATGTTGTGTCTATCTCAAGCTGCTTACATTGATACTGTGATTGCTCGTTTCAGCATGCAGAACTCCAAGAAAGGGTTGCTACCTTTTCGGCATGGAGTTCCTCTATCTAAGGATATGTGTCCAAAGACACAAAAGGAGATGGAGGAAATGGCTAAGGTTCCTTATGCTTCGGCTGTAGGAAGCCTTATGTATGCCATGCTGTGCACGAGGCCTGATATTTGCTATGCAGTTGGCATGGTAGCAAGATATCAGTCTAACCCTGGTCAAGGACACTGGACTGCGGTAAAGCATATTCTCAAGTATCTGAAAAGAACTCGGGATTATATGCTTGTTTACCAATCAGACAGTCTAACTCCTTTGGGTTACACAGATTCTGATTTCCAAGCTGATCGAGATAAGAGAAAGTCGACCTCGGGTTATGTGTTTATGATGGGAGGCGGAGCGATCTCATGGAGGAGTGTGAAGCAGAAATGCATCGCAGATTCTACCATGGAAGCCGAATACGTTGCTGCTTCAGAAGCAACAAAGGAGGCTGTTTGGCTCAGGAGCTTCTTACTGGACTTAGGGGTATCCTCGGGTGTGCCTAGGTGTATCACAATTTATTGTGACAATGCTGGTGCAGTCGCAAACTCGAGAGAACCCCGAGCACATAAGGCCAGTAAACACATAGAGAGAAAGTACCACCTTATACGAGAGATCGTGAAACGAGGAGATGTGGTTGTGACAAAGATAGCGTCGTTGGATAACCTAGCTGATCCTTTCACGAAGACTCTGACTGTCAATGTCTTCGAGAAACACGTAGAGGGTCTTGGTTTACGATGTGTTGCAGCTAGACTTTGAGTATAAGTGGGAGAATTGTTATGGCATGTGTTTATATACTAAAAGTTTAGCTTTAGTATAAGTGGGAGATTGTTGGAGTATACTGTAAAGCAAACTTTTACGTGAGCTTTTGGATTGTATTATTCGATTTCCCATTTGACTGAAATAAATGTTTTTCACATTGTTGCATTCTTTATGATTGCTTGTATGCTAAATGTCCAATTATCTTATATTGTAGACAATGTGGTGTGTTAGTAGTCACACAGAAGATTGCATTGTCGGTTCCTTATAAGATATAAATGGTATTCACAACTGAGATAGTTATGGACATGACTATCGGTGTAGGTTGTAGTATAAACTGGATGTAGCTTGTCTTGGCTATTGGTTTATACTAGTGCGCTGCGTCGCATTGAAAGGATCACAGTTGAGACGTGTTCTTCTGTTCTGACTATCATGAAGAACCTAGGTCTCGGTGACTCTACTAATTCTTAACCCTAACTGTGGTAATTAGATATATGGGATATTTGTTTGTTACTTTGACTTACCATGGGTGAGGACCAAGTATTGGTTCAATAGCTCCGTATCTTGGGTAACAACACTATCTGCATGATATCTATTTATTGGCATTAGGGCACCGTGTCCTGGACATCCAGGTTGGTGACGTCCCCTTAAGGAACTCATAAGGATTATCGTATAAACCCTGCAGGTGGATTTAATCCGTACGATAATAAGGTTGAGTGGTACTACTTAAGGATTAAAAGATATTAATTAATTAAAGCAGTCAGAAGCTTTAATAATTAATGGACGTGCGATATCTTAAACACGGGGAATTATATCGAGTCTAATAGAAGCCCTGATTCATTTCGGGATAGGACGGGAGTGCAATATTAATTCTCTAGTGGAATGAATTAATATTTACGGGCCAAATTGTGTTCTGGGCTGAACGTAAGAATTTGGGCCTGTAGGGAGCCCAAACCCTATACCTTCTAAGAGATCCCTAGGCTGGCCCAAGGACCTCTATAAAAGGAGGGGACTTCCCACGTTCTAAACCTAGTTGAGATTTTCGTGAGACACTCCAGCCACCATCGTGGAAAGAGTAACGAGAAGGGTTAGAGAAAGACGTGGGCAGTTTTCTTCTTTCAACCGTTTGGAAGATCGTCGTCCATCCGGCGTCCAAACGTGGTCGGGACACAGACTAGAAGATCGCTCAGATCGAATCAAAGCCTCGAAGAAAGGTAAACTTTCTGTTCGTCCTTTAGGAGCATGCTTAGGTTTAATCGAAATCATGTATGTACATGTTTGGCATCCGATATCGATCCTTGGAAAGGACCGCCTCGTCGGCGTGTTCCAGCAATTTGTGGCTCAACGTCGGATTGCCGTGTGCTATCTGGATTCATATATGCAAGACTTTCAACCTCAATATGGTCGGTAATTAATCTTATCTCTTCAATATGCTCGCAATACCACACCCTGAAAAGCTTGAACATTTGCTTCTCATTAACCTCTTTGTCTTCGTCGCCTGAATCATCATTGTGCGTGTTGGTTTGGTCATCATTATTGTCATCGTCACGAGAATGACTTGGTTGGTTCGAACGACCCGCTGTTTGATCATCAGCGCCCCGAGGATATCCAGTATGTGTAAATGAACTAGAGCTTGCTTGATATGAATATGGGGCCTCGTGGGAAAATGCAGAACTACCAACACCAAAAGAACTAGGAGATACACCTTGGGACACCATCATTTGCGTGAAGCTTTGTTGCGCCGTCCCCGGAATCCCTAAATTTACTCGCTTCTCCAACTCCAGGTAAATGTTGGGATTTCCTTGTTCTTCAATCAGCTCTAAGATATCGTCACTGGATTCGATTTTCATCTTCATAGGTCGTTCCCTTCCATCAAATACTGCCCACAATATGTACTCAAAATTACAAGGATTGGCCTTTAATAATGCTTGAGCACGAGAAACTACTTTAGAATACATTTGTCGGCCGTAATTTATTCTCATAAGCTTTGCCAGTCCACCAAGATATGAATCACCGGAAAACGAACCACCATAGTGCAGGAATACTTTAACACGGTTGCTAGCCATTCAAATAAGTGAACAACAAAAAGAATTAAAACAAAAGAAACAACAAAATGCAGTAGATGAATGGTGCAGAGTGCAGACGTTAAATTGTTAGAGATCACTGTTTTTTTGCCTGCAATATAAATGCAGAGACAAAATCCTCACCTGTGAAAAAGCAGCCAATTTAATGAGGTGCGTAACTTATGCGACAGATATGCGAACAAATTCCGAATAGTCGTAAAATTGCAAGGTTGAGATGACCCTGCGAAAAAATAGGGCATAATCGTCAAATAAATTATGCTTTATTCGATTTGGTTATGCGATTCTTAAATATGCGAGCGAAAAAATATCGCATAATTATCAATTATCCAGCGTTATACTGGATATGTGAGAAAGTTTTTCGCATATTAGTAAATTATGCGATTAACTTGGATATGCAATTACTAAAAAATGCGAAGTCAACAAATTATACGAATTATATGCGAAAAAGTTTCGCATAGTCATAAATTTGCAAGGTCGTATAGCCCTGCGAAAAGAAGGCGCATAATCATCGTAAATTATGCAGCATTCGATTTAAATATGCGATTCTTAAAAATACGAAATATTTTCGCATATTTGTAATTATGCGTTTGATTTAGATATGCGATCCCTAAATATGCGAAATGTTTTCGCAGTCATAAATTATGCGTCTGGTTGGATATGCACTGGTTCATTTGGACATGCGATTGTAATATCGCATAGCATTTCATGACTTTTGGGGTGTAAAAGAAGTTATTTGACGGGCCGGTGTGTAAAAGAAAGAATAGATATATAACGGGGTGAAAAAGATTTTTACTCTATATATATAGATATACAAACGATAAAAACGACGACAATCCGAAAAAATTACAAGGAGACCCCGAATCACATACGATTAATCCCGGCAACATCATGAATCGATTTTCACAACATGAGAGTTTCGATTTGTCACGAAATTCACAAAACACAACACATGAATGAAAGTACGATCCGATATTAAAATTCAAGCTACTGACGAGAATCGAATCCAACGAATTACGATGAATGAGCACGATAATATACAGCGAGAAAAATAAATACGAACTCGAAATAGGGATTCGGAAAGATACCCTTCTTCGGGAAATTTACAAGCTCGGACGGAAACGAACTAGTGAAAGGGAATCGAATGGCACTCAGAACTCCTCGAAGGTGCTGCTCCCGAACAGAGAACGGGGCTGACCTCGCCGATGGCCGACGACTGAACTCGGTGACGAACGGCTGCCGGAGGTGGAAGGTTTCACCGGAATGAATGGCAGATGAAGCTTTTGTTCGGGGCCGGGGGTCGACGAACGGTAGCGACGGAGAACAGGCTGAGACTTGGTGACGAACGGATTGCCGTCTGCTGCTCCGGCGGCTTAAACGTGAACAGGGGTGCCGGAGGTGCTTGCCGGAAAAAATGGTGGACAGAGCTTCTGAGCGGCTCGTCAGCGAAGGGTCCCGGCTTGCTGCGTGAACAACGAGGACTTCTTGGAAACGATAAGGCGCTGCTACTCGGACCGAGCGCCGGCGACAGAAGGGTGATCGCCGGAGAAGAAAGGTGCAACTGAAATTTTATTCTATTTATTTATTTATTTTTAAAACGGGAAGCTGCTGCGTGGACTAACAGAAGAAAGATAATGAAAAATTATCCCTCCTTGGCCGAGTCTTATGTAACGATGAGAAGAACGTGCGATCGAGGGAGAGATTTCAGGAACTGAAAAGAAAATCGCGACAGGGAAGAAGGGGATGACTCGGTCGTCTCGCGTGGGAGATAAGAAGGAAGCAGATATTTTTATAATGGGCCAAGTTTAATAAAGGCAATTGGGCTGAAACAAACTTAATTATCCAAGTGGACCAAGAAGGATTAAAAGAAATGGGCCATAGACATTTAACTCTTTTTGGCTGGAATTACATACTTATGAGCTTAAAACATAAAATCAATTGGACCGAGACATTTAATCTGGGCTGAAAGAAATACAACGCGATATCAAGAATTCCCGATCGATTCGATTAATGACGAATAAAAATAGAATTATACGACTTATTATATTAATTAGATGACATCTAATTAAATAATAATAAGTTTAAACAGAAGTGTCGAGCAATTACCGGGATAAACAAAATAAAACAAATACAATAATTCATATTATTCGAAAAATCCAATATTCAAACGGGGCGCTACAGCAAAGGTTTTTAAAGATTGAACCCTCAGGTGGCGGAGCACGGCGATGACAGGAGCTTTAAGAGCACGAGTTAGCAAGGAGAAAGCACAAGCAACGAAAGCACAAAATCGCAAAGGTGGAAAACGAAAAAAAGGCATAGAATGAGGCTATTTATAATAGGCAATACAAGGATCTGGTAGGTCGGGCGTTTCGAGCCGTCTGATGAAGCTAAAGATCAACAGTCAGGAGCAAAAGGAAGAGATGAAAGGACGCCCATTAATTGTCGGATCTGAACAGATACAGTATACAAGGAGGCGGGATAGCCCAGGAAGTGGCTTCCAAGAGGCGCAATGGGTCACATCCAGATCTAAGGTTTTTTAATTTTGAAATTTGGAATCTAAACGAAGGCGGAATAGAAAGGAAGTGGTCGAAATCAATAGAAAAAGTAAGAAGATAATAAAAGCAAAGAACGAGAAGGAAAGCAAGAGGAAGCTCAAATATTTCAGAAAAGGACTTGGTCGACCCAGGAACAACGTAACCCAAACATCAAGGCGCAGGAAGAAGGCGTATATAAATTCATTACATACGGAATTAAAAAATTTGTTATAATATAAGTCGGGCAAATCGTATAAGTGAAAAGTCTAACTTTAAATATAAATAGAAAATAATTTTTTTAAAAGTTATTTGAAATTTAATATAAATTCTCGTACATTTTATTTTAAGAATTTAGTATAAATTTTTTAACCAGCTCCCGTGTAATCACGGGTGTTGTACTAGTACATTTGTAAAGGTAAAAATAAAAATGTAAACAAATATTAAACATGTTATAAAATCATAAATCTGTGAAACATTAATATTCAAAGATAACTTATAAATTGGTATAAATCATTCAATTTTAGAATATTTATAAATTTAATTGATTCAACTCATCTTCTCCAATAAGTGGATCAGAGTCAATTATAAGATCAATAAACACATAATACAACAACGGTTAACTATTTTTTTTTTATTAACTAAAAAAATTATACATGCTTAGCTATAAAAACTATCTCATTAAAACAATTTCTACTATCTCATTAAAAAAATCATTTTATTTATTTTGTATGTATTATATAAACATTTTTCATGTATTTCTATCGTTATTTATTTTTGTAGATTTGATTTGTTTTAATGATATGAGAATATAATGGAAGTGTTTTAGAAATGTTTTTCGATAAAATAAAATATTTTGGGTGTTAATTGAATATGAAATATTTTAGGTTATTACATTTTATGTGATTTTATGTTTGTACATTTGTATGTGGCTGGAACAATTGAAAATGATCCAAACTTTCTTATATAAAATTAATTTTAGTACTGTTTTTTTGTGCATTGCATATAAACATGAACACGAGTTGAATCAGTCCGTTGACCACGGGTCTTGAACCGGGCTAGTTATTGTTCAAATAGTTACAACTTTTGAACCAATTGTTCCGCCTTTTTTTTCTTTAATTTTTTTATGCTTTAATTATTTTTCATTTTTCTTAATAAATCGGGCCGAGCCAAACCTGCAGTTCATCAGTTCATGNCGTTAATTATATAAAAACTTAAAACTCAAAATGAGATCTAGATTCGAGTTTTTGCCATGTCTAACTAGTACGAATCCCGTGCGATGCACGGGTAAGAGATATTAATTAATATTTATAAATTAAAATTTCTTATTAAATAATATTTATAAATTAGAAACATGAAATCAATATGTAATACAATGTACCTATATAATTTATTGAAAATGTTATATAAAATTTAATTTGTGCAAAATTACATAAAAATATCTATTTAAAATTAGTACACATCACGTGCGGTTGCCCATAATTGATTATAAATTACATTATATGATTTCAAAATATGTCATTTCATAAATTTTATTTAGAAATTCGATTTGACTATAACGTGATTCCATAAAATAATTATTTTGGTAAATTTTTATCATGTATTTAAAAACCTATGTGAATAATAAGTATAACTATAAAACTTATATTGTTTAATTAATTAAAATAAATTTATTTTTATATAAAATATCCAAATTAAAAAATTTAAGTAGTCGAGTAAAAGCAATCAGTCATAAGATTTTTTATGCCAAAAAATCAACACTCTTTATCATACTAAAAAAATGAACAAGGCATTTCACACAAAAATTATTTGAAATGTCGTAATAAAAAATGAATTAAACCGAGACCCGCTAATTATATAAAAAAATTACCAGAGCTTTTTCTATAAATGAATTTGTGTTCATAATAAATGAATTTCATTTTGGCTATCGATTTTTTATTAATCTGTACAACATCTTTAGGAAGATTCAATGAATTTTTGGAATCAATGTAACATTCAGTAATTATCTTGCATTTTTAGAAAGGATAAAATATGGTGAGTGTGGATCAAAATAAATAGATTTCTATTCAATGAATCATATGATTATTTTAGCATAAAATTAAGGAGCTTTATTTTGGAACTTATATCTTAAAGTTAACAATTACGTGTATGAAATTTCCAAATTTAGTAATAAAATATTTTTTGACGGGAAATAGTTACTATTTTATAAATAATCAAATCTTTTTATATAGATATAGATATAGATTGCGCAGATACACATTAGTTTGGAGTGTATGACAAGTAGTATTAAGCAACTTTTAAGATTATAATAGATAGGGTCACGCTCCTGTGAGAATGGTGCTCAATGAAAGAAATAAGAATGAATCTTAGCCGTTAGATTGGATGATCAAATGGCTAAAAAAAAGTCAAAATTATATATTCATTAAGGGTAATTTAGACATTACAATTACACATCACCATGCCACATCACCATCCACACACCCACAACACACGCACAAACACACACAACACACGCACACGCACACATCAGCCACACAAACACACGCACACACTCTGCACACCTCTCTCTCTCTCTCTCTCTCTCTCTCTCATACAAACACACACACACACAGAAGGCTAGAACGGCGCACGCCACCGGCCACTCTACACAGCACCGCCGCACCTACCGATCCCGCTGCCGTCGCCGCTCGTCGACGGTCGAGAACGCCAGTGCCGGCGCCGCCCTTTTTTATCCACCGACCCCCGCCGCTCAAATCCGACAAGAAGTTCGTCTCCTCCGGCGAGACACACGGCGGCGCCTGTACCTGACGGTCGACAGAGATGTCACACCGGCGGGCCGTGGCGTCGGAGATGTCCTCACGGCCGGCGTCGCGGAGGATTGTTCCAGGCAGGACGACGACGCACACACACCACACCTGCACACAAAACACGCACACACACGCACCCAGCCGCTCCAGACAGCAGACCACCGCCGTCAAGATGCCGCCGACAAAGACACGGCATCACACACAGACACACGTGACAACACACAGCAGACACATACACACACGGTCTGACCACCCATCCCCCCGATCCAACCGGGAGCGCCGTTGCAGCCGGAATTCAAACATCGTTGCAGCCTCAGCAACCGCCGTTAGCCGCCGCACACCACCATACACCGCCACACACACACACGAACACACAAGCCTGAACACACAATGAAACACACACATATACACACACGAACACGCCGAATCGGAATTCCCTAATCTCCGTCGAATCGGAGGTCCCCAATCTTTGCCGAATCGGATTTCACCAATTTCCGTGGCCGCAGATGATTTTATCCCCCTGCGGAAGACAAAGAGGTGTGCGGGCATTCAGAAATTGGGAATTCCCAATTGGGATTGTTTCTTTTTTATAAATTTAATTAATGCTAAGGGCTTAATTGAAATTTAAGAATTTTTAATATATTTTAATTTAGTCTATGGGCTAAATAAATAATTTATAAGAATTCATACATAAATATTATTGTTTAATAGCTTCTATACATTTATATTAAATTAACTAATAAATATATTGAATAAAAATAATACAACATATAAAATTATAAATATTTTTTTATAATATAAATAATAAATTATTTCAAGTATTTTGGTAAATTCATTTGACCAATCGATTAAACTACTTACCTGGTTTGATTTTAGATTGAATTTGCGCATAAAAAACTCTCACTGCAAAATGCAGCTTAGTGACTTTCAGGCTGCACATTAGTGTTAGAATGAATGCACATTAATGAGCTTGAGAGCGCACGTTAGCATAACAGTGTGTGCATTTTCGCAATTATTAAAATTTATGTTATTTCAGTACAGTTTCGGTTTTATTTACAAGAAAAAAAATAAAAAAATGAAAAATAACATAATTGATTGAATTATATAAAAAATATTATTTATAAATTATACATGTATATATATTGTTTATTTGAAAAATCAATAATATAAAGTATTAAATAACTAAATATAATTACTAAATAAAATTTTATTATATAAATAATTTAATAAATGCACAATAATGTTAATTAAAATACATTTATATATATATATATAAATATTTTTTTTTTAAATGAAATGCCCAATAATGTTCGGTTTCGATTTGGTTGAGACGAAAGTTTGATCCGTTCACACTGCACAATAGCGGTCGAAACATTGCACAATAGTGTTATACAAATTGCACTTTAATGTTCGTCTGATTGCACAATAGTTTAGGTTTTATTTATGGAAAAAAAAATTAAAAAAAGCAAAATAACATAACTGATTGAATTATATAAAAAATATTATTTGTATATTATACCTGTATATATATTATTTATTTGAAAAATCAATAATATAAAGTATTAAATAACTAAATAAAATTTTATTATATAAATAATTTGATAAATGTACAATAATGTTAATTAAAATACATTATATATATAATGTCTTTTTAAATGAAATGCACAATAGTGTTCGGTTTTAATTTGGTTGGGACGAAAGTACACTGCACAATAGCGGGCGAAACATTGCACAATAGTGTTATACTAATTGCACTTTAATGTTCATCTGATTGCACTCTAAATTTTTTCAAAGCTAAAAAACACATAAAACATAAACCACTCAATAAACTACACAATAAGCTTATACTAAAATGCACATTATTATATGTAGAAACGCGCATTGTCAATTCGGATGTTTCATATGGCCTTTTCAACACAAAATAATAAAAAAAATATTTTTAATAATTATGTATTTTAAAAAAAAAATAATATGGTTTATAATGTGCTTGAAAATATGCAATATTGTGCAACTCATGTGTTATTAATGTGCAATAGATTGAACTTTTGATACATTACAAAATTGCCCCACCTATTAAAATTCAACATAGCCACATTTTATAATTGCACTAAAGTCCCTCCAAATTGTCTAATTTTCAACAAGAAGCCCCCACAAAAAAAAAAAGGAAAAAGTCCCGTGACTAATATGCGCACACATATAATACACACACGACGCCCGACACCCCTCGCCGCCATGTGCCAGCGTGCAGCCGCCGGCATCGTCTCCAGCGAGCTCGTCCATCCAAGCGACGTCGGGTCTATCTTGCTGGCTGGCCGGAGTTTTAGGCGGACGACGACGGGGATGACTGAGGACTGGGCTGACGGAGGGTCTATCTCGCTGGATGGCTGAGCTTCGCCGGACGGTCGCATCTCTGAAAAATGTTGAACTCTGAAGCGGCGGCCGGCGATTGGTGGCGGATGGCGCCGGAAGGCGGACGGCCGGACCTATGGATAAACTTGATGTTACGGCTACAGGCGGCGAGAGATGGCGAACGGAGACGGGCGGTGACTGCACGGCGGGGTTACGGCGGGGATGGCGTCCATTTCCCGACGGCGTCCATCATGATGACGATGCGACCGGGACGGCGGGGCTACGGTGGGGATGACGTCGGCATCATCTAGATCGGCAAGCCTCAGGTCGCCGGCGAAGTAGGTGGCCGGCTGGCGGCGGCGGCGACGATGGGGCTACTGTGTGTGTGTGTGCAGCTTGTGACGTTCGAGCAGGTTGTGGCCCCTGGTGAACTTTGTGTGTGTGAGTGTGTGAGAGAGAGTGGAGGGTTTGGTAGTGATGGGCCCCACGTGGTGTGAATGAGGATGTGATTGTTTAATGACCAATGTGTCCTTACTTAATGGTCAATTTTATAAATCTGACTACTAATTGAACTCTTATTTACAAAACTGCCATTACATGTTTGACTACATATTTAATATTTGACTTGATCATGACCATTGGTATGTTGGATCCAATGATCCAGAATCATTCTTATTTCTTTCACTATCTACCATTCTCATGTGATCCTAACCCATAATAGATATTTATTAACTAATTTAATTCCCAGCATTTTGACTTTTACATGTTATTCGTATTCGCTACACAATGTTCCATCTCTTAGTTAACTTTCCTATCAAAATTCCTTAAAAAGCTAATGGTGCCAAAAGTCCTCCCGTAAAGCTCCTAAACCTTGCGAGCTCACAAAAATTACCGGACAAGTTTGGTATCTGCCCAAAGTTAATGAGGATATTTTATAATTTTGGCTATTAAACAAATTAGGTTGAAGGACAACAAATCCCTTGATTATATGTGTCTTGTCTTGGATCAGACGAGGGTGGACTATTTTTTATGATAAGTTTCCCCAACTATTTCTTGCGTAAAATCTTCAATCCTCAACATAATTAGTCTGTCCCTTTTAGGTTCTTTTTTTATTTTTTATTTTTTTTTAGTGGCAACCGCGTCCCTAATAGATTCTAGCTCTAGAAATTTGCACTCTTTTTGAACGATTAGTCAATGGTTAGAATTTTGGAAATTGGGGAGCGCAAGTCTTGAAGGGATTTCTGTGTTTGGATCAAATTCAGAAAAATTACAATTATTATCCTGAAATTTAGTAACTGTTCTACATACATATATCCTCTATTTATATTGAGTTTTCGAATTTCGAACCTTAAATCAAATTTGCAGTTTTGGCGTTCATCCTTATTGAATCATATATGTGGATTAGTTTCTTGTATTAGAAGAGAAAATGTGAATCAAACTGAATTCAAATCCATTTAACTAAACCAACTGGACAGTGGACAACAAAAACCCCGCTATAATCCAATTTACACCCAAAAATTTATATATAAAACACATTCCAAACCATATCAAACAAGCA
>BKCP01007216.1:155251-184756 GCA_008636005.1 Striga asiatica | reverse complement strand
GAAACAAAACGAAAACTAATAATCTAAACCGCCATTTCTGGAGCTGCTAAACAGCCTCGAAGGAGGCGAAGGTGAGAACTCAAACGGGCGGTGCGGAATCTCCATTTCGCCCTTGAGAACCCTGACAACGTCCCCAATGTCGGGTCTCAACTCAGGCACCTTCTGCAAGCACACGAGCGCCAAATTAATACACAAACTCGCTTCTTCCCTATTGTACTCATCCTTTAACCGCTCATCAACAAGCTCAAGCACATTCCCTGAATATGCCAACCTCTTTGCCCAGCTAATTAAGTTTGCATTCTCGAACTTCATTGGCGAGGCCAGCACGTGCAATGGCCTTCTACCCGACACAACAACAAGAATCAAAACGCCTAAGCTGTAAATATCGGTCTTTTCCATTAAGTATCCGTACCCATTGTACTCGGGCGCCACATAGCACAATGTGCCTCTCATGCTAGTCGTGCTACTCAACTCCCGGCTCAAAACATCTCCGTGGGAATTACTTTTTTCTATCTTTTTTCTTGCACGGCTCGTTTTGTTGACCTTTTTCGTCGTTTTACTCTTCTTGCAGATGTCGTCTAGGTTTTCTTCGTTCCACCACTCGTGCATCTTCCGGTGATTTTTTGAATGAGTTTTTGGATTTTCCTTGTCCAAACCACCATTAGGACGGTCGAACCCAGATTCTTGCCTAAAATTCTTGTTGTTTTCCGTGTAGTTTTCCGATTTTGTGTCATTTTTTGAGGAGCTCGTTTTCTCCCAATTGGGAATATCGGGATCAGGGCATATTTGACTCCCAATCCACTCATTCACATACTCTTTGCTGCTCAATTCCTCACTACCCTCTTGTCTCCACCACCAATCTTTCCCCCATTGTTTGCTACTAATGTCTTCACTATGCTCCTCACTACTCAACTCGTGATCATATGGAACTAACTCCTTTCCCTTCGAATTGCTATTACCGCAATTTTTAGCCAACCTCATCGAACTATGCTGATATTTGGGACTATTTTTTGAAGAATTAGAAGCTTGCAGAGCCAAGGCGAAATCCACTTCATTGTTTTCTTGGCTCTCGTTTTCGATTTCAACCTCACCAAAACCTCCAACAGCATTCAAATTCCCAGAAAGCTCTTGGCTAAACAAATCTACCCCAACTTCACCCTCGAGCTTCAATCTTGACAATCCGAAATCCGAGAGCTTGGCCCTGAACTCAGAGTCTAGCAACACATTGCTCGGCTTCACATCACCATGGATCACGGGAGGCTCACACTCGTGATGCAAGAAAGCCAGTGCCTTGGCAACATCAAGAATTATATTAAACCTCATGCCCCAATTCAAATAATTCAAACCAAAATCATCACAAGCCCCATCATTACTGCAATTGTTTGGATCTTGAAGAAACAGAGATTCCTGAAGGCTTCTGTTAGGCATATACTCAAACACCAACAGCCTCTTGCCTTTCTCCACACAAAACCCCAATAAATTAACAATCAAAGGACAAGGTTTTAACCCACCGAGGATTTTCAACTCGTTCTGAAACTCCTGCTCGCTCTGGAGCAAATTGGAGTCGAGAAGTTTGACGGCCACCAATTTACCGTCGGTCAAAATGCCACGGAAGACGGTGCCGGAGCCGCCTTTGCCTATGGCGTTTGAGACGCTGAAATTATTGGTGGCGCTCTTTAATTCTTTGTGGCTGAACTTGTGGAGCTTGTTCAATGGCGAGCCAGCATCAAATGGGCTGGTTCTCGATTTCTGGAGAAATGAGTACCAGAGATGATAGAGGAAATACACAACTGCGGAGAGGATTATGAGAGCAGCTGAGATTGCGATCGCGAGGAAAACTACTCTTGTATCGGGTCTTGCTCGCTTTTCTGGGAATGGCTGTCTTGAAGACATTCTTCTTTTCCTTTTTAGCGTTTTTCTTTGTTTTTGTCTCTCTTTTTTTCCTTTTTTTCTCTTAAATTCTTCGTCTTCTTCTTTCTTCCTTTTGTATGCTTGAAAAATGGAGGAGTGGAGACAGAAAAACTAAAGGTAGTGATGATTGATGTTTTCGTGTTTACTTCTTTGGTGTCCAGGTTGAGGAAGACCGGACGAGTACAAAACATTATTATATTTATTATATTAAAATTAGTGCATATCTTGCGATGGACAATAAATTAATATTAATATTATTTTTTAAAGTTAAATTTTGAACTAAACAAACATATTAATATTCCTTTTTTAAACATATGAAGTTATTTTTAAACTAATTAAATCATATGAAGTTATTTTTAAAAATTAAATGCTGGATTAAAAAAATGTATTAAGCAGTTGAAAAAACTTAATGTTGATTATAAGGTGATTTTATACATCCTCTCAAGGTATGCACCAGGGGCGGATCCAGAAAATTCAGTTAGGGGGGACTAAATAATTTACAAAAATAACATACTTCATTAAAAAGACAATTGCATTTCTATAATAGAGAAAAAAAAATTCAAGAAAATACATACCGTTCAAACTTTCTGACTATTAGAATTGTGCCCGACGTTCTTTCAAGTCACGAAACCCATCGATGATTGACTCAGTCGTAATAGATCTTGCAATTTCTCTTTCAACGAAAATAGTCAAAGAATTTACAAGAAAGTCATCTTCCATTTTACTTCGAAGTTTGGATTTAACAATAGCCATAGCCGAAAATGCACGCTCTGTAGTCGCCGTAGACACAGAAAGGGTAAGAATCAACCTTATTAACCTATCAACCAACGGATAAATCAAGGACTTTCTACTTTTCGCCATCCATTGGCACAAATTTTGAAATTCTGAATGCTTGAGAACATCAATCTCATAATGTCGCAATTGAACTTGCAGTAAGTCTTTTTCATAATCCGTGAAGTCTGTGGGATAAAAATCATTGACAAGAAGGCAAGCGTCATCTATATTAAAAGACAATCGAGAATTGCGGGGATCAAACATAGAGCTAAGAACAAGTAGCTTCACGGCATGCTCACTAAATCTGTTGTTTAGCTCTTGCAGTTGACAGTCTATCGTAACCGTAAATATATTAATATGGTAATGATCACCGATTGTAAATAGATTTTGCTTGTTCCGTGATCGTCCTCCTCTTTCAACATATAAATCATTAACATCAGGGATATCTATCGCACGACTTTCACAAAAAGACTTTACCTTGTCAAAGAGTCTGTCGTATCCATCATCTCTCAATTTTTGGATTAGACTCTTTGTAGTGCCAACAAGATTCATAGCATTCAGAATATCTTGAGATTTCCGTTGGAGAGCTTGGCAAAGCGTATCGGTTATTTCCATTATTTCTTTCATAAGATGCAAGATGAAGATGAACTCGAAAGAGGTCAAAGAAATGTAAGCCGAATCTGCATCAGCTCGTTGATCACAATTTCCCTCATCAATGATGCACAACAAAACCGAGCAAGCTGCACTAAACATCTTCAACAAGCTAGAAATCGACTTCAAGTGCGAACCCCACCGCGTATCTCCAGCTCGTTGTAAACTGCCAATTTGATTTTGTCCAGACCCTTTTTCAAGCTCATCAATAGAAATCAAGTAAGCAATATCAGAAGCTTGGGCCGCTTTTAATTCATCGACACGTTTACAAGAAGAACCCACCACATTTATGATGAAATTTAACTTTGTAAAAAACTGGTGGACGGGGATAACTTCTCTAGATACTCCAACCAACGCCAATTGCAACCGATGAGCTAAACAATGCACATAATATGCATACAGGCATTCTTTAGCAATTAGTGCTTGTAACCCATTAAATTCACCACGCATATTACTTGCCCCATCATATCCCTGACCCCGAATATTTTGAATGTCAAGATTGTGACGAAAAAGGGTAGAAAATATTGCATCTTTAAGAGTTATCGCCTTCGTATCAGACACATGTACAAGATCAAAGAAGCGCTCCCGAACAAAACCACAAATATCAACAAACCTCAAGACGATACCCATTTGCTCCTTTTCGATTGATCTCTCGCCTCATCAACAATAATGCAAAACTTTGCGTCCCCAATTTCTTCACGAATCACTTTCTTGATCCTCATAGAGATAACAAATAAAATGTCCTTTTGGACAGACAGGGATGTATAAGAGGCATTTTGAGGTGCTTTGTCTAAAACGACATTTGCAATATTTTCATTAAGCGTAGACATTGCACTCAAAAACTCAAGAAAATTCCACGGTTAAGAGACTCTTTACTTTCATCATGACCTCTAAAAGCCAAACCCTGACTTGCAAGATACCGGGCAGAAACAATTGAAGCTTCAAGCCGTAATCTATTTCTTGCAACTTCTTCAGAACATTGTTTTTCAATAAGTCGCCGAACATGTTGTGCTTGATTCATTAGGTCCCCACATGATTTCTCAGCAATTTGGTGCAATGAATTATGATCTTTTCCAATGTGATTTAGAAATGCACAGTCTTTTCCATTCCGTACTTTTTTCCAATTTTTGAACCCATCAACAATAAAAGTATTTTGACTGTGATGCTTACCTGGTTTGTTGAACAAATAACAAGGTAAACAAAACGCAGCTGTAACGCCCCACTTTATTTTAAAGGATTAATCGAATTTATTTAATAAAAATCACAATAAATTTTTCGCAAACTTTAATTTAATTAAAAACTCAGTGGGCGCTACTCAAATTTACCAAAAACCTTTATCCGAAAAAGCAACCACCTTAAAACGAAAGATAGCATGCTCGAATATTAAATCATAAACCTCACTAGCATTCATTAAGTTCCAAATCATAAAATACAATTCATAATTCTCAAATTCAAAACGACATAATCAATATCCAAATTTTCAACATGAGTTCATAAACTAAGCGGAAGCAAAATTAAATAAGCAATAATAAATGACATAACCACCACTCGTCTTGTCTCGTCACCCGCCAACTGCTTAACCTACATCAGTTACAAGCAGGTGGGAGTGAGTACAGTTAACTATCGTACTCACACTATGCACATGAATAACTTATAAATGGTATGGTCGCAGCATGAACATAAACAATTAAATCATGTCACATCTCTAGTCACATCAATGACTCTAGTCTCATCAAAGACTCACTCATGTACATCTATGCTCATCAAAGCTAAGCCATGCCATATCAGTGAAACATGGGAGTGCGTGCCACATCAATGACACGGCCTTCTCATAGGTCTTAATGAGATTTACCTCACAGGGTAACCGTATCTTATCATACGGGGACAACCGTATCGACGGCCATCAAGCTCACATCGATAGGCTACATGTTCATTTTCATACATAGATCACACCAAACTTTCATCACAATTTAAATCACACATATGCATAGATAATTTTAGAATAACCCACCTGGATTCCGGATTGATAATAACTCAAAGCAATTGGAAGTAGGTCGAGGCTGGACTCCTCAATTACCTACATTGAGTCAAGATGCTACAATCAACATCTATCTTGACTTTAAACGGAAAACACAAAACAGACCTAGTCAAACTTGTTTCGACTAAGTAGTTCGTGAAGTCTTGTGGATGTTGGAACACTAAGACTCGGCACTAAACTCGACCAACAAACATGTGAGAGTTCAAATAATTCCATCTAATGATAGACCAAGTCAAACTCACAACAGAACGAAAAGCATGTAAATCACAGATTTAACTTCAAAATCTTAGTTTAGAAATTTCTAGCTATTAATCACATGAAATTCATTGACCAGGCTGCCCTACGACTTATGCCTTGAAATTTTAACCAAAATTACATCTCCCAGTAATTAGTAAAACCACCAAATTTCAGCTTCACACTCAAAGTACATAAATTTATAAAATTCCTACAAGAATTCAGCAAAATGGGCACATTAATTCATACTCAGACTTAATGAATGAATCTGATCTTGAAAATTTTACACAAGAACATAAAGTATGCCAAAGTACACTTGTAAAAATCTCAGCCTTAAATGATAACTGCTGCTATTTTTAAAAATTCAAACGAGCAACAGCAGTTTATCGAATTTAAATCCAAACGGAATCAAACCGGACTCCAAAAATTCCCATCTTTTACAAACACGATTAAACACTTAAAATAAGCCTCTCAGTAAAAATTTAGAATTTTTCATGCAGTAACCAATTTATAAAAATTCAAACAATGTTTCTGCAGATTCGATAAATAAAATATTAACCACATCAACTCAAGTCCAAAAATTCTAAAAATTTAACACAACACATATAAGTCACAGAGGCATGACATATTCGAATTTCAGCTCATTTCAGTCAAGTGTGAATTTATTATGCATTTAACAATATTCTGGACAGAATACTAATTAATTATTAAAAATAGCTACAGGTCTCCAAACATTATGAAAATTTTACACAACGCAGAATATGAATAGATAACACATCCCTAAAAATTTCACATCGTTTCGAGCAGCGAGCTATTTTTAAAAAATTCGAACATCAAAACAGCGATTAACAAGTTTGACAACTTGACAATTAAATCACAACACACAATTTATCGTCCGAGGCCTTTTCATAAGACCAAGGACTCGACATTGTTCCATTATCCACCGACTTACACGACTTTCGAGGTCTCGTTCAATTTCTCATAATTGAAGAGATCCTCGAACACTTAAACGACACACATAAAATCACAATTATCACATAGCTCGTATCGAACACATTATCGCACAAATAATCACATCTCGCATATCAAATCGTAAATCACACATATTCATAAATAACATAAACGATTTAAACGAGACGGAATCGACTAGGTACCGTTCTCGGGAATTCGGAAAAACGGAACAAACACAAAGAGGCGAACACGAAGCTAATGCTCGACGGCACGCGTCGTCTCGCGAGGAAAGGGCTGCCATCGCTGAGGTGCTGCTCGTCGCTGAGGGGCTGCTGCTAGGTCACCACCGGAGTTGCTGCTCGTCGAGACTGAACGGAGAGGTCGCCGGAAAGTCTGTGCGTGGAGGTTGAGCGATGACACGGCGCGGCAAGGATGGCTCGTCAGAAATCGGGGCTTGCTGCGCGGTGGAAAGGATCACAGCAAGTGGAGTTCTCGTCGTCGGGAGATGGTGGTCTGCTCGAGCTCGCCGGAAAACGTAAAAGCAGGGCCGCCGGAGATGATTTCGCGAGTTGCTGCACGATGAGGGAAGTGATGACGTGTTGATGGCTCACGAACAGAATGGCGATGTCGAGATGACGGGGACTGAACGTGGTGATGGAAGGAGGACGATGGTTATTCGCGTCTGGTTCGGCGAGGTGAAGATGAGATGACGATGATGGGATCACGATGATGGTGAGGTTTCAGAAAAATCGAGAAAGAGAAAATCCTCTCTGACTCGCGTCGTGAAGATTAGAGCGAGAGATTTGAGATCGGGAATAAGAAAAATAAAAGGCTGCGGAATTTGTTTTGAGGAGAGAAATAGATACAATGCTATATACACATACATTGACTAGGTTAAAATAATTTCTTGACCCACAAGAATATGACACACGCACACACACGTGAAGGAAAAATAAAAGGGAGAGTGAAAATGGGTCATGAGCGGGTGTGCGGGTCCGAGTTCGGGTCGGGGCACTGGTTATATGGGCCGAAAGCTCGGTTCAATACATACGGTTCTCTCGGGCTCAAATTCTCGGTTCGTTTAGCCAAAATAAAATGGCTCGGATCGCACGATAAAACAAAATAATATTCGACTGTTATAATAAAATATATTTTACACATCTATAATTAAATAATGATACACACAATAATATAATAATAATAATAAACATTTAGGCATTTAAAGATAATTAGGCATCTAATAATAATAATAACAATAATAATAATAACAACAATAATAATAATAACAAACAATAAGTAATAATAATATTAATAAACAATAATAAATAATCCTAAAATTATCCATAAATAAACAGGGCGCTACAGCAGCATCACTCGTTGGGGAATATTCTAACCAAGACGGAAATATCTTGAACCACGACGCTTGAAAACGACGAGAATACTTCCCAGACCCGCCGCTCGAAGGATATTCTCCTTTGTATTGATAAGGGCCGTAGCTAATATAAGCTCGTCGAACTTCATCAATTTTATCAACGGGGTAACTTGATATTGGCATACGTAACCCTGGGTCACGTTCAAGATTGTTGATATCAAACACCACTTGTTCATTTCTGGGTGATTTTTCAATATGCTTAACAACTTTCTCATCGGTTGGTAGTCCTCCATTATCTTCCTCAATCTCCTCATGTTTTCTCTTGAAAAATGAGTCTATTCTTGATGACTTTTTCATATCCTAAAAAAAATAATAAATTAATTTTTATAAAATAGTATAAGCTTATATATAATTCATAAATTAAAATATAGTATAAGCCTATATATAATACATTTGTTCTTGAGTGATGATTTTAAACCCTAAATCCCTAAAAATGGTAAATAAATTAAATTATAAATATGAGCATAAATTAAAATACTCACCAATATAAAAGAATGATCAAAATACTGAGAAGAATCAAGAAATTGAACGGATGCTCTTTCTTGCTGCGAATTTGCACAACCTTCTTTTTACTCCTCCGCGGCTATGCGTAATGCGTCTGTATCTGTTTTGGACTTTGGTTGTTGATCTTCAATTAGAATAGTTTATTACTTTATTATTTTATTGCTAATGAAAAACTAATATAACATAATACAATAGATGAGAGGTAAATGGGCTATTGGACTTCATGGCTTATATTTTAAATACATGGGCCTTTATTTTAGTCCACATATATTAATTGGTTATGGGCTTAGGGGGGACAATTAACAATTAAATAAACCTAGTTTATTCTATTACATATATACTTAGTAAGAATATTTTGGGGGGACCGTGGCCCCCCCTATGATACACGTCCATCCGGCCCTGGTATGCACACAAAAATGGAAATCTCCAATGCAATGAGGCGGATCGTGGGTCATAGCCGATATCAACAACTGGAGGAACATGGTGAAAAACGATATGGACGACGACTTTTATGAACTGACCGAGCATACGCTGATCGAAGATGAGAAATGTATTTTGTATTATTGATTTTAGCTACATACATTTCTCGTCTTTGATCAGCGTACGCTCGATCAGTTCATATAAATCATCGTCTCTATATTTTTTCATCAGCTTCCTCCGGTTATTGATCTCATCCCGGCCCACGATCCTTCGCCTCATTAATTTGAGAATTTCCATTCTTAGAAACTTTAGGGAATAAAAATGTTGAAAACCTCGTTCACGGGTTTTTGGTTCAACGTTCTCGAGAGGACGACCTTTTAAGGGCTTACACAAAAAGTACATAATTCAGAAGAAACTGAAAAAATATAAAAACAAATGCAAGAAGCTGATCTACGACAAACATTTGATAGACCCGCGATTGACGGAACTGTTCACTCAGTTCTCTGCATCTTATGCACTTACTCAATTTACTTAGCCTATATGTCGCGTATATTATCATATTACTAGATTGCACTTGCTGAATTATCTTCGCTTTTTCGCATAGTTTATGGCATAATTATCTGCTGACAATCACCACGATTCTCGAACAAAGCAATTTTATACACGGGTAAAGTAGATAAATAATGATGGTTGTGTGCCATCTAGGGGTGCAAGTGAATGACACTATCCCTTCTGCATGCCTTTATCAGCTTGTTTCACCCATTCTATCTCACATTCTGCAGAGAGATTGGCAAAATGACAGGGACATAAGTCGGTTCATGAAATTATTACATGAACCTGCGATTGGGATGTGGAGGTAAATGATAATAATACATACTGATAGAGATGTGAATAATATTTTTTAGACTTCATTCATGTAGTATTTATATTGACATGTAACATTTCAAGTTACCTCATAATCATTTATATAGACTGTACTATTATCTTTTTGTTTTTTCCAAATTGATAGTTGTTCAATCACTAATGAAATAATACAGAGTACAATCTGATGGCTAAGTAGCCTAATGTTACAGACCAAAGGAACAGAGACCTTTAACAAGAAGGCCTAAACTCCCAACACAACAATCCCTCGAAAAATACTGATAAATCCAACACAGCAACACAATGAACATGAAGCAGCAGTTAAAGGCAGTACACCTGATTCCAATAACTGTAAGAAGACCCAAACACACAGAAAACAATCAGAACTAGGCTAAGTAACAATGCATAAAATAGGGGTAACACTACTGAACCAAAATGGACCTAGTGATCTTTCTCTTCTTCACTGCTACTTTGTCACCAGCCTACATCCTTTGGACTCTACCCAACCACTCTGAGCAACCCGGAGTAGTGCATCATCTGGCATCCAAACGGCTTCAAATTTCCATAGATTCTGGGCTTTCCAAAGCCACCATAATATGTAAGTAGTCAGCTTAATCCTGGATTCTGAAATTTCTCTTTTGTCCACTGAGCATACATTCCACCACCATTGTTTGAATGTGCCTGTGTGAGTAGCCTCAGAACTGGAGCTAACTTCCATATTCTCTTGGCCCTAACACAATGTAGCAGAACATGCTCCACTGATTCCCATTCCTTACCACAGCTACAACAACTAGGATCCACTTCAAGTCCTCTTTTCTTCAAATTGAGACAACCTGGGAGTGTATTACTATAACATTTCCAGATGAAGTATTTGAGTTAATGCTTAATCTTCAGACTCCAACTTCTCCCTCTGATTTGCCTATCCCTCTGAGCTGAATCACTACCCTCAGCTACGTAACACCAAATGAGAATAAGAGCTTGCCACTGAAAATTTACCTTTAGCATCCAAAACCCACTTCCATCTATCAGACAGTAGAGGGTCTAAGGATTTTATGTTCAATATAGCCTCAACATCTGATTGGCGAAAGCATTCAGTCAGCAAACTCCTATTCCAAGACTTCCCATCCTCTTGAACCAACTCCTTAACCCAAGTCACATTGCTCACCCCAACATCGATGAACTTTTTTTACACACCATTTGAATTTGTTGTTCGTATGCTTTGGACCATAGCAATACGTAAAATCAAATCTAAAAAATAAAACAATATAATTTAATCTTTTATATTGTAGCACAAGGGTAAGAATACTTCTATTCATAAAGAACAAAATATTTACCAAATATCTTGTTAGAATCAATTGTTTGAGGGTAGGATAGCTCCTTGAAATTTTTTAAGTTAAACATAAACCTCGAGTAGTTGTCCTCAATAATCTCGTACATGTTTGTCTTCTCACCAAACTCAAACTTATGACTTGATTCGGTTAATTTGAATGCATTAATTTTGTTCTCCTTAAGGTCCCAACTTGTAATCTCGTATACACGTCCTTCGAGAAGGTTAAACTCGTTGAACTTTTGTGCCAAGAAACCGGGTGCCGAACCATGAATCCACTACCCTTAAACAAAGAAAAAATTATATTATTAGCAAAATATAATTTTGACACATTTAAATCAAATCAATAATACAACTATTACAAAAATTACCTTCACATCATGAAAGATGAATTCCAGCTCTCTTATGCTTTCTTTGCTTGTAAAAGTTGGGATAATTCCGGACCAATCGGAGCTTTGCGGTCATGTTCTTGTTTTTTGCTAAGTATGTCAAATTATCAAATTGGGGACATGATGATTTTTTAAGAAAAAACAATTGGAGGAATTGGGACTATTTTTTGGTTCGTTACTGCATCTAGATTAGGAGGGATTGGAATGAGTGTTTTTGACAATTTAGTTGAGTATTTATATAGGATTTGGAAAAAAAGGTAATCAATATAAATAAATTTGATTGATTGATAAAAAGGAAAATATAAATAAATGTTGATTGATTGAAAAAAAATGAGAAATGTATTCTTTTTTTCAACAGTTACAAATTAAGTCTACATAATGATTTTCTTTGACTGCCACAAATTTGTATGACTTTTAATTTCCAGATTATGTGCTACATTTACTATTTAATTATTAGAGTTATGAAATGTGCAAAAAATATAGGATATTGATGCTTGGAATTTACTCAAGAATTATCCCATCATTTTTTTATTTCATTTTCCCGCCTCCTATTTTGAGATTTGGAAATGTAATTATCTCAAGTCTTATCCCAATTTTTTTTTTTAATTTCATTTTCCTGCCTCATATTTTGAGATTCGGAACTGTAATTATCTCAACTTTATCTCAACTATTATCCCAGAATTTATTTAATTTCATTTTTCCACCTCATATTTTGACTTTTGGAACTGTAAGTTGATAATTATAATTAATTTGTTTGGTAGTATACTATATGTTGATCTTTAATTTTTTTTTTTTTGCAGGAATTGCAAACGCTATTAAGGAGAAACAGCTTCTGAATTTTTTATTTATTTTTAATATATTTTTATGGTGGGTTATATTTTCTGATATTTAATTTTTTATTTGTTGTTCATTAATTTCTTTTAATTTACTATGCATACAAAAAATAAATATTTTAAATATAATTGTTTTGATATTAAAAAAATGATTATTGATAATTGTGGAGACTAATTAAATGTTTAAAAAAAATGAGAACATTTTCAATAACTCGTAATGATGGCATAATTGATTTGTTTCCAATTTTAACACAGTTAACTCTTCTCCAAAATTGATCTGTTTTTTAATAAAGAAAATAAAAAATGGAAAAAAAATAAACAGTAACGGAAATTGGCAGGAAATGACAGCTAGGTATAATTTAATAGGTTTTATTAATTGCTATTAACCAGTAATATAAAATGAGCGTCGTTCCTACTCTTCAAGTACAAGCTCCCGGATTGTTTGGAGGCCAAGTAACAGTATTGGAAAAACTCTAGGTCAATTCAACCTAAACGGATAAAGGAAATAATAACAAAAGTGGTTAAAACTCGAAAAGCGTTTGGAGGAAGCTGGTTGAGGGGCAAGCCATATACACGGCACAAGTCAATGAGGGCGTTGCAGATAGGGAAGCAGAGACCCAGGTCAAATTGACATTGGAAAAAGGTATAACATCCTTCAGGGGGATGATCATAGGTATCTTCATCACCAAGGGTATAAACGACCCTTGGTCTGCCAACTAGGTCGACGTCGAGTGAGTTGGTGTTATGTGCATAGGTCGAGCGTTGGGACGTTGAGCGGTTGGTAGAAGGGTTAGATTTTTTAATAGAAGAAGTTGTAGGTTGAGGAGAAGGGGTTTCGAGTGGTTCTTCTTCCTTTTCATCTTCATCGTTCTCACCAAGAGATGGTCGTCGAGAACGAGGAGAGAGAGGGGGAGGAGGAGGGTTAGAAGCACCCTCATTAGGATTATCGACGAGGTAGGTGGAGGGAGAGAGGGTTTCAGTAGAGCGACTTTGAGAGGGAAGAGTTGGTCGAAGCGTGTTTAGAGGTTGTGCTTGGAGAGGGGTAACTTCTTCAACGGAATTACTGGAAGGATTAGAGGTCGAGGGAGAAGGAAGGGTCATATCTTTGCCGCTGTGGTGGTCGTTTTCGCTTGAAGTGGCGGAATCTGGAAAAAATCAAAGGAAAATGTCAAGGGAAAAATTTTCGAAATATAGGCAGAGAAAGGAAAAAGGGATAAGATGTTGGGGAGAGTGGATTTGGGAAATTTAGGGTTGAAATTAACAGTCCAAGAAGAAAGAAAAATAGCAAAAATAGTAAAAATTGGAGAAATTAGAGAACTTACTCATCATTAACAGTCGAGATAGTCGCGGTGGAGAATGAAGAACTTAAACTGCGAGAAGCTATTGGAAACTTGAAGTTACAGAAAACTCAAAAGTGCAGAGAAAGCAGAGGAGATATGAGAGCGAGAAGTTTGAAGTGTGAGAAAATCTAAGTGATGAAGAGCGAAATATTTATAGTAGAAAATAATACAAGGGGAAAATTACCAACCGTTAGATCGCAGCGTTTCAAAGGTCACGATTAAAAAGAAGGGGAATGGTTATCGCGTTATTATTCGTTGGATTAAAAGTGCCAATCAGATGGCTATGAGAAAGAGAGAGATTAAGTGGGTGCGAAGTACGAAGCGGCACGGATCACAGAACAATAATGACCTGACAAATGAAGAGACGCGTCTGACAAAACGGACAGCTGGGGAGATTTGAATTTCACAATGCAAAATGGCGGTTGCAGAAAGAGATGGTCGAGAGCAAAGTCAAAAATATATCAGTTGGTTGAAACGGATGGAACAATGCTCAAGAACACAGACAAGGACCTACTCTTAGATCAGGTCATTCAGACTCGACCAGAGTGGGGGGGACTAGATGATATGGGATATTATACATATTAGACCGGTCCGTCGGGTTAACAAGATGAATCGGGTCAATCGGGTTGGTCGAGCAGGATACTCACTGAACGGTAAAGGTTAGAAGTCAAAGCTACGCGGACGAAGGATCACCTGGAAAAGTACCCGCTTTATTCGAAGGATCTCCATGACGCTAATTCCTCAAGAATGTGGAGCAACCCGCGCTCAATCACGGTCACCGTCTCAAGAAAATCCCACTCATGCCTTGTGTTTTGGTCGATCATCTCAAGAGAGGGTATATCAAGGCGCAAGACGTGCTTCAATGCATCATTTCTCAACACCCACTTCATATTGGAAGAGATAAGACAAGGTTCAGCTTCTATCGGCACAAGAGCGGGAAGAACGGTACGCTTTTCGGCTCCAGCAGGTACAGTATGGGATACAACAGGCTGAGTATGGGGCATCCCCGTACTGGGCTGTTTCAACTCCTTTTTCTCTATATTTGTGAGTTTTTCGTTCTCTGACTCGTATGTGCACTCTTCAAGTTTCTCGAAGTCCCCGCTACACGAATGGGTGGCGCTTGAATTCATTTGACTCGTTTCGAACCGACACGCTAGTCGGTTCATTTGTTCCGCAATTGGCACATTTGGCCTTGTAAATTCCTTATGCTTAGTTCTTGGCTCTTGATGCTCGCCTTAACACCTTGCTGAAAGTTAAGGCTGTTCAACGTCAATTCCTACATCATATCCTCGAGAGATGGACCAGGGTCATTCTCAACAAATGGCTCGGAGTGTTCTTGCAGACGATCACAGAGTCGATTTTGTTGGCTTTATTGAGCCGATGATTCGCACACCTTCTTTTGACTACTACTCGCGTCGTCTTGGCTTCCACTTGGGCGTGGGTAATATTTCGCATAAGATCTGGTTCTTCCACTCGTGTGACTACACTTGTCGGGTCCTCCACGACACTGATCAGGTGCTTCACATTGAGCTTTCCGCTGCCCACCTCCCTGAGCCCATCTTTCACATCTTGGTTTATGTCAAGTGTACTAGGGTCGGGTGATATGACCTTTGGGATACCCTGCGTGAGATTGCCGAGAGTATGGAGGGATTTCCATGGATGGTTAGTGGCGATTTCAACATCTTTCTGCATCTCGATGTGCGTGTGGGTGGCCGTACGGACCGGTCACGGGAGATGTGGGATTTTGCTCAGGCGGTGGCGGACTGCGAGTTAATTGACGCTGGATGTGATGGTGAGCCCTTCACGTGGGTGAAGGACGGACTCAAAGAGAGGTTAGACGGTGCCTTGGTTTCTGAGGCGTGGGCGAAGGTGTTTGCGGTTACGACTGTCACACACCTTACTCGATTCGGGTCTGACCATTCACCCCTTCTCATCCAGTGCCGATTTTCGAGCACCCCCCGCCGCTCCTCATTTAGGTTCCAGAACATGTGGGTTCGCCACCACTCCTTCCACGACACTGTCAGGGATTCCTGGCTTCAGCCGACTGGGCTCTTCGGGATGCGCAATCTCGAGGCGAAGCTCGGCAGACTGCGGCGTCAGTTGAGACAGTGGAACTGGGATGTTCTTGGAAACCTTCATCAGCGTCTTGCTGCGGCTCAGAGTGCGCACGCGACGGCTGAGTGGGCCTATGACCTGGACCCCACTCCGGAGAATAGGACTGCCATGCACCGCTGCCACGCCGAGTACCAGCTCTGACTCCTTATAGAGGAGGACTTCTGGAAGCAGAAGGCGGCCGTTCGCTGGGTGGCCGAGGGCGAGCGGAATACTAGGTTCTTCCAGGGCTTCGTTAGGCAGAAGCGTGCTAAGTCGTACATCCATAGTATCGAGGCTGATGGGTCATCCTTGACCCAGGAGGCTCAGATTCGGGAGTCGGCTGTTGCTCACTTCCAGACCCTCTTCACCTCTGACAGAGGCTCCCTTATGGCCCCGAACACTTCTCCTTTCCCCACCATCCCTCCTTCCGTCGATCTCATTGGCCTCTGTGAGCTCCCGAGTAGGGAAGAGGTTAGGGATGCTGTATTCGGGATTGATCCCAACAGCGTTTCTTGCCCGGATGGTTTCTCCTCCCTCTTCTATCAGGTCTACTGGGATCTAGTCGAGACTGACGTCGAGGAGGCGATGTTGGATTTTTTCTTCAGCCACCGGATGTCGGATTCCTTCACGTCTACCTCTGTCGTCTTGATCCTCAAAAGACCCAACCCGAGCTCTTGGTCCGATTACAGGCCCATCAGCCTGTGTAACGTGACCAACAAGCTCATTTCGAAGATCCTTAACGGCCGTCTTTCCCCCCTTCTCCCCTCCCTCATCTCTCCGAACCCGAGTGGATTCTTCAAGGATCGGGTCATTAGTGATAACATCCTTTTGGCCTAGGAGATGATCCACTACATCTCCCGTGCGGACTGGAAGCGGGCTCCGAATATCGTGCTGAAGCTAGATATGGCTAAGGCGTATGATAGGGTAGAGTGGCCATTTCTTAGGGAGGCCCTGGCTAGGATGGGATTCCCTGACCGTTGGATCAGTTTTGTCGAGGTGTGCGTGGAGCACTGCACGTTCTCGGTCCTGGTCAATGGCAGCCCACCGATTTCTTTCCCTCATCTAGAGGCCTTAGACAGGACGACCCCCTGTCCCCCTCCCTTTTCGTCCTTGCGGGGGACTACCTCTCTCGCTGCCTTGACGGTTTCATCCGCGACTTTCCTCATATGACGTATAGCACCCGTGGCTATGGTCCTCCTATCTCTCACCTCTCTTACGCGGATGACATCATCATCTTCACCCGGGCGGATGATGATGGACTGGTCGAACTCATGCGCCTTTTGGAGCACTATGGCTCGGTTACCGGTCAGCTGGTCAGTGTGTAGAAGAGCACATTCACTCACTCCTCTTCCAGCGTGGCCAGGTGGGCTCAGCGGGTCCACGACAGTACTGGCTTTACGCGTGGCGACCTTCCGATTACCTACCTTGGCGTCCCTTTATATAAGGGCAACCTCACGAGAGCGCTCTTTGCGGGCGTCAGATAGAAGATGATCGACAGGATCTCTGGTTGGTCGCATAGACATCTTTCTTTCGGTGGTCGGCTTGCGCTGATCAAGAGCACTCTTAGCTCTTTTCCGATTCACTTGCTTATGGTCCTCGACCCCTGTTGTAGTAATTTTTACCGGAGTAGAATCAAAAGATTCGACACCGGGTCGTGTCTCTCGAGGAAGGTCAGCTGGATTATTTTGTACGATTATTCAAACACAAAAATAGAAAATAAAAGAAGTGAAAATCCTAAACATTCTAAATCAAGTTTGGAGGTTTTGATTATCTACTACTGATTTGAACTTGAATAAAATGGAAGCAAACTAGTAAACGACTTTACTGAATGATTAAAGTGCTAGGGAATCGGGGATAATTGCTTTCGGTTCTAACACAATCACCGGCAATCGATTGCTCGGTTAAAGGACTCGATTCGTTTCACGTTCAGGGGTTCACTCTCAATAACTCTTCGTAACAAGAGAGTGAATGTGAAACGATCAACTATCAATTCCTACAACACATAGATTATACGCTTCCGAACAAATCTATTCTAAACGAGCCTAATTCTACCAACGTCTCCCCTCTCGGTTCTACACGTTGATTATCTAGGCTAGAAAGGTGATCAATCTCCTAACCCTATGGTTCACACAACTCGAATAGACATGAACAATCAAAAGCACTCAATTATAACGAACCTAATCAATCATCCCCTATCCCTAGCGAGTGGATTTAGCTACTCATATGGAATTCAACATTAACATTCACACAAATCCAAGCCATCATCATCAACAAAGAAATTGAGAAAAATAACTTACGATTAATATAGAGAATCCAATGTCAAATCCAAGTGCATCCAAATCCAAAGCAAGAAATAGGAGTTGTCAATCTCCCAAAACAATTCAAAATACGAAAGAAAGAAAAGGAATGGTTTTTTCTCCAGAGGGAACGTAAAAATAAAGTTGGAATGGTGAATCATGAACCCTAGGATCGAAAACTGATGTAAAAATCCCGTCCTCAAAATTCGCGCCGATTAAGTCATGTCGCGAGTCGCGAGATGGTCTTCTTCTCCGTCGCGAGTCGCGGCTTCCTCGCGAGTCGCGCGTCGTCTTTTTCTTTAAATTCTGGGGTTTGGTCGCGACATGACTCGCGAGTCGCGACACCATTTCGCGAGTCGCGACATTAACTCGCGAGTCGCGACTCGTTATTCGGAAATCCTCTATAGCCTCAGTTTTCCCCGCGAGGCGCGACCCATTCGCGAGTCGCGACATGACTCGCGAGTCGCGAGATGACTCGCGAGTCGCGAAACATTCTGCGCATGGTTTCTGTCCGTTTTTCGGTCCTCTTCGTCGTCTTCTTGGCTCGGTCAACGGGAATTCTCGATATCCTGGTCTCGGCTCAAGCAGTTCCATCCTCGACCGACACAACCTACCTCCTGAAAACACAAATACAGAAAAACACGAAGCAAAACACGGCAAAAAGATACAAAAATATAAACTAAAGACAAAAACACAAAACGAACGAAATGGACCAAATAAACTACAAAAATCCTACAAATGGGGGAAAACAAAAAGAAAATAAACATGAAATAAAGACACAAAAATGGGACAAACAACTCCCCCACACTAAGACCTTTGTTCGTCCCGAACAAAGAGAAAAGAAAAGAAGAGAGAAGAGAAGAAAAGGAAAGACACGAAACAAGAAACGAGTCTGGACATCAGTCGATAACAAGATAAGTCTCAACACGTTCAACTTCAACAATGAGCGTTCAAATGGCACATACGAACATAACACGACTACATGCTTGATCGCTAAACTTCAATATGACGTCCACTCAAATATGGGAATGTATATGTGTGCCTCACTCACTTTCTTATACAGATAAAGATATGGATGCACTCAAATTGGTCAATAACAAGTTCAATCATAAGCTTGCCCATTGTCTAACTTCTACTCTAAACCAATCAAAAACTGCAACTAGTGAATCAAAAGGTCTTTCAGGGCTGTAACGTAGGCTCTTTGGACAGGTAGGATAAATATAGGCTAAGTGGCTCGAATATACTTCAAACTCCTAACCCAAGAATGCACGCTCATCCGGTTACTCAAACAAACCGGACCTCCCCCACACTTAAAATCAGACAATGTCCCCATTGTCGATCCGCAGTGAAAGGGAGGTGCACTGACGTAATCAACCGACACAACATAAGAAAAGAGAAAATACAAAAAGAAACAAAAGAAAGAGAAAAGAAAAAGAAAAGCTAACCAACACAGTGACAAGTCACTGTGGTCCACGAGGAGGAGAAGGAGGAGGAGGATAGGGCTGGCCGGTGCCGGAGCTCCACTGGGCGTAACGATCGTTCCACTGGTTCTGCCACAGCTCAATAGCCTGAAAACGGGCATTAATATCCCGCATATCACGATCATAACGGTCCTCGTAAGCCGTCCACCACGGAGGAGGCTGGGACCACCAAGCAGGTGGAGCAGATGGCTCCGCTGGGCGCGGAGGCGAACGCGTGGGCCGTGGCTCCCATGAATCAGCCTCTGGGGTCGGGTGCCAAGCGTCAGGAGGTGGAAGGCGATGGTCCTCGTCGATAAGAGCCTGGTCGTGCTCCATCGCCTCCGTCTCGTGGGTAGCCTCAGTCGCCGGACGAGGACGAGACGAGCCTGCTTCAGCCGCGGAGGCAGCCGCGGCCACCTTCTTCATATAAGTGAGGTAGGCCGACCGCTTCTCATAGATCTCAAAGGCGTGGCGGTTAAGGAGGAGGCCCGCATGACTGAGCTCGTAATAGTCAATGAAACGCATACTCGAAGGAAGGCTGCCAGACGCCTCCGGGTCAACCCCGAAGTGCAAAGCCAAGGCGGTCACTATATGAGCAAAGCAAGCAGCCGCTCTCTTGTTCCGGAGGATGGCCCGACACTCCTCCTTAAGAATATACAATATATCTCGGTCCTTCCTCGCGATCATGGCCCACAACAGAGCGAGGTCAATCTGAGTGACCTTGTTGGCCTCCTTCTTCCCGAACACACCGTAGCACAGAAATTTGTGCATCACGGCGACAGCACCGTCCTTGATAAGGCTATTAGGCAAGCCCTGGGAGTCCCACACCGTGTCGGGAGAAAGATGGGGCCAGAAAACATCAAGATACATGCCCTCATTCGTTCGTGCGCCACCCGAGTGGAGACCCACGACCTCCTCCATGATGGCGAGGGTGATGATCCTCTCCGTCCCAAGTAGACGGCACGTCATATAGTCCTCGGTCGCCGGCATCTCGAGAGTACTGAAAAACTCGAGAGTAAGGTTGCGGTACGTCGGGTGGACCAAGCGGACATAATCCTTCAAGCGCAGAGCGGCAAGATGGGACTCGACGGTCCCTAGAATCCCAAGATCGGCGAGTAAGGTGAAGTCAAACGTCTTTGACTTCAAGACTTCCTTTTTCGCGAGCCGGGCATAAACCTCCCCTTCTCGTTCCGAGAGAATAAGAAAGGGAGCGTCGTAATCGGCCCGTAAATCGACCTGCTCGTCCTGGGAAGTAGATGACTCACCGACAGTCTTCTTACGCTTGTTACCGGCCCCTTCCCTCACCATGTTGAATATGAACGTCACTCAGGCAAACAATCGAACACCTTATATGCACGGGCCCGAACTACTAGCGTGGAGAGAATCGAGATAGTGCAGCCCCGTTCCTCAATCAAATTACTCAACAAACGACCCAAACAATATCAAGGCTCCACAATATATCAAGAAGTACAAGAGTACGATTACCGGGCACCGAATCGAGAGTGTGCTAATAAGGAGCTCGAACAAGTGAAGCCGTGATTCGTGGAGCGTGGCGTTAAGTCGCAGCCGGTTAATCGGACGACCGACGCTGGCGAGGTGCGGGTCGGAAAGGGTAGTGGTGGTCAGAGGAGTCGAACAACGGCGAGCTGGTAAACTCGCCGTGAATTGAAGACTCACCGGAGACGGAGAGTCGAGGTACTGGTGGTGGTCGGCTGCACGATTTAGAGATCGTAATCGGCGAAGGGGCTAGGGCACGGGGCGCAGGAGGTCGGAGCAGGGAAGAGAATGCCGGAAGCCGGTCGGAGGTCGCAATCGACGAGAAGGGAACTAGGGTTCCCGAAATCGCGTGGATAGAGAAACTACGCGAGGTGAGGCGCCTGGGTTCGTCGCCGGCGGAAGAGAAGTCGCCGGAGGAAAAGGGAACGGAGCGCCGGTGGTAGGTGACCGGAGGTGCGAGCAGTGGAGGCGAAGGGTTGAATCGCGAAGGCGCTGTATCGCGAGTGATGGAAAGAGTATCTGCAAAAAGAAAAGAAAATCCGTCAAACTTAAAAAGCACAGGTAAGTCGCGACTCGCGACATAGCTCGCGAGTCGCGAGAAAAACTGCAAGCGACAGCCGTGAGGGTGGGGATACTCGCGACTTGCGACAAACCCGCGAGTCGCGACTTTTATATCGCGAGACGCGAGATTATGTCGCGAGTCGCGAAAATAACTGGGACCGATGACCCATTGGTAGGGGTAACTCGCGACTCGCGACTTGTCTCGCGAGTCGCGAAAAGGCGACTGTTTTTTTTAATATATATATATATAGATACACACAATACAAATAAAGCAGGTAATAATATATATATACACATTGTACAATAAAAACTTGGTTTTAAGCCGGGAGCTCGGCATTGGTGCCGTAAATCAAGGATACGCGGGGTCGCCGAGACTGATGGTCTCGACGTGATACTTCCCAAACTCCCCATCGAAGTATGGCTTCACTCGCTGTCCGTTAACCACAAATATCTCGCCGTTAGCTGGATTGCGAAGTCGAATGGCCCCAAAAGACAACACCTCCTCAATAGCATATGGGCCACTCCACCGGGACTTCAATTTTCCCGGAAAAAGACGGAGTCGGGAATTGAACAAGAGAACACGCATACCCGGTACCAGCTCCTTTCTGACAATATGGGCATCATGGAGTCTCTTCACCTTGTCTTTATAAATCTTGGCATTCTCATATGCCTCGTTCCTCCTTTCTTCTAACTCCGATAGTTGCAACAGTCTAGCTTTGCCGGCTGCATCTAAATCAAAGTTCGTCTTCTTAATGGCCCACAAGGCCTTGTGCTCAATCTCCACTGGTAAGTGACAAGACTTCCCATAGACGAGTCTGAAAGGGCTCATCCCCAAGACGCCTTTGTATGCTGTTCGTTGGGCCCACAAAGCGTCATCAAGCCGGCTCGACCAATCCTTCCTTAATGAGTTGACCGTCTTCTCTAAGATGGTCTTTATCTGCTTATTGCTTGTCTCCGCCTGGCCCGAGGTTTGTGGGTGATAGGGAGTAGCCACTTTATGTGATATGCAATACTTCTTCATCAGCTTCTCGAAAAGCTTGTTGCAAAAGTGCTTCCCTCCATCACTCACAATTGTTCTTGGGAACCCAAACCTACTCAATATATACCCCTGCACAAACTTGATCACGATATTAGCATCACATGTCTTTGTGGGGATAGCCTCAACCCACTTAGACACGTAATCTACGGCAAGTAAAATGTACTCATAGCCATTAGACTTAGGAAATGGTCCCATAAAATCAATGCCCCAGACATCAAAAATTTCGACTTGAAGGTTATTAGTCAAGGGCATCTCATTTCGACGACCTATATTCCCAGTTCTTTGGCATTTATCACAAGAACTGCAAAAAGTGTGAGCATCTTTGAAAAGTGATGGCCAGAACAAACCTGATTGTAGTACCTTAAAGGCGGTTTTCTGACCGCCAAAGTGGCCTCCACAGTGCAACTCATGGCAAAATGTAAGGACATCGACTTGCTCTTCTTCCGGTACACATCTCCTAAGCACCTCGTCCTTTCCCATCTTGAAAAGGAACGGCTCATCCGAGAAGTAGCCCCTACACACAGAAATAAAACGCTTTCTCTCTTGGGAAGAGAGGTCAGGCCGCAGTTTCCCACAACACAAGAAATTCACAATGTCAGCATACCAAGCACTTTTCGACACTTCATGCGCATGCTCATAAGGAAAATTGTCATTAATAGAATGATGCACAATCAATGAAGATGGTGAGTCAGATGGGACTATGCGTGACAAGTGATCAGCAACTACATTCTCACAACCTTTCCTATCTCTAATGTCTACATCAAACTCTTGCAGTAACAAGATCCATCGGATCAGCCTTGGTTTAGAATGAGTTTTGCTCAAAAGGTACTTCAAAGCCACATGGTCTGAGTGAATAATTACCTTAGATCCCAAAATGTAAGATCTAAATTTTTCAAGAGAAAAGACCACGGCTAGAAGTTCCTTCTCGGTGGTAGTATAATTCTGTTGGGCTCCATTAAGAGTCAAACTAGCATAATAAATCACTCTAAGCAACTTATCAACTCGTTGACCCAAAACGGCGCCCACTGCAAGGTTAGATGCATCACACATAATTTCAAAAGGAAGAGACCAATCAGGGGCAATGACAATAGGAGCACTCACAAGCTTGCTCTTTAGTTCATTAAAAGCACTCAAGCAAGCATCATCAAAAATAAATGGTACGTCCTGAGCAAGCAAGTGACATAATGGTTGACTAATTTTCAAAAAGTCTTTAATGAAACGTCTATAAAACCCCGCATTCCCCAAGAAACTCCTAATCCCCTTAACATTCACAGGAGGGGGAAGTTTTTCAATAACATCTATCTTAGCCTTGTCTACCTCCATCCCCCTACTAGAAACAACATGGCCTAAAACAACGCCACTCCTAAGCATGAAATGACTTTTCTCCCAACTCAGAGTTAAATTAGACTCAATGCAACGTTCAAGGACACAAGATAAATTATGGAGACAATGAGAAAATGAATCACCAAAGATAGAGAAGTCATCCATAAATACCTGCAGGCAGTCCTCAAGTGAAAATGGAGAACATGCACCTCTGAAATGTACCCGGTGCATTGCATAGGCCAAAGGGCATCCGTCTGAATGCAAAAGTGCCAAAGAGGCACGTGAAAGTCGTCTTTGGCTGATCCTCAGGTGCAATGGCTACTTAGTAGTAGCCGGAGAGTCCATCCAAAAAGCAGTAGAACTGATGGCCCGAAAGACGGTCAAGGATCTGGTCAATAAACGGCAACGGAAAATGATCCTTCTTCGTCACCGCATTCAGTCGCCGATAATCAATACACATGCGCCACCCAGTAGTGATGCGGGTGGGGACCAACTCCTTCTTGTCATTCTCAATCACGGTTATGCCTCCCTTCTTCGGCACCACATGAATAGTAGAACCCACTCACTACTTGCCACTGGGTAGATCAATCCCTCAGAGAAAAGTTTCAGTACCTCCTTCTTCACTACCTCCATCATATTCGGGTTTAGCCGTCGCTGGCTATCCCGAAACGGCTTGGCTCCCTCTTCCAAGATAATCCGGTGCATGCATGTAGATGGACTGATCCCTTTGATGTCTCCCAGACTCCACCCGATTGCTTTTTGGTTCTTCCAGAGCATAGCAATCAGCTCCTCTTCTTCCTCACGGTCAAGCTCAGCAAAAATGATCACCGGTTTCTGTTGGGCATCATCCAAGAAGACATACTTAAGGTGCTTAGGCAGCTCCTTAAGCTCAAGTGTAGCCTCAGCTCGGGAATGGCCTTCTCCTACTTCAAAGAGCTCAACTGTAGGCTCATCCTCATCCTCAACAGCTGGCATTGATACTTCCTCATACTCGTGAATCACCATCTCATCAACAAATGGATCGGCTAGGTCAATGGAAGCGCACTCTTCTACAAAATTCACTGAGGAAGCAGACATGGCTCCTCGAACGGAAATAGACACCGACTCCCCTAGAACGGTCATGTTCAGGGTCCCATTCTTCACATCAATAAGGGTGTTCGTGGTCGCCATGAAAGGTCTCCCGAGAAGGATGGTGTGATCCTTCCCATTCTCGTCCACATCTCCAACGTCTAAGACAACGAAGTCGACAGGAATGATAAGCTTACCCACCTTCACGAGAACATCCTCGACTATCCCCTTCGGATACCGTATGGAACGGTCCGCTAACTGGAGGCACATGCGGGTCGGCCTCAACACCCCAAGGCTGAGCCTCTGAAAAATCAAGAAGGGCATGAGATTTATTCCGGCTCCGAGATCAAGCATCCCCGAAGCTACCTTCCCGTTTCCCAAGGCTATCTGGATAATGAAACCACCAAGGTCACGTTCCTTCTTAGGCAAGTCGTGCTGCATGGCACTTGCCGCCTCGTACACCACCACCTTCTCTCCATCCTCAAACTTCCTCTTCTTGGTCACCAAATCCTTGAAGAACTTACCATATGATGGCATATTCTTAATCACATCGAGAAGTGGCAAGTTGACATTCACTTTAGAGAGCAGGCTGAAAAGATCCCGGAACTGCTTCTCTTGCTTCTCGTTCCTAAGTCGGTCCGGAAAAGGGATACGAGGCTTGTATGGATTCGGCGACTTATGTAGCACCGGCTCTTCTGTCTCCTTCCCCGGCTCTGCTTCCTGGATCTTTTCTGAATGAGTCTCCTTATCTTCGGGCTCGGGCATCTGTACTTTGTTGTCCACTTCCTTCCCGCTTCTGAGTACAGTGATGGCTTTAGCGTCCTCGGGCTGACTAGGCAACTTCCCCTTGTTCATCTCGGTCTCAATAGTTCCGACCCGAGTAGCCAGTTGGCCTAACTGTGTCTCAATGCGCTTGATGGAGGCATCCTGATTGACATCTCGCTGCTCTCTGTTAGCCATAAACTGAAGGATTTTGGCAACATCGTCTTGAATGTTTGAACTTGACCCGGCTTCTGGTCCCCTCTGCTGCTGCTGCTGTGGCTGGTAGTTCGGACGGGGCACAAAGTTGGGTCGAGGTTGTTGCTGCATGAAATTTGGACGGGGTGGCTGAAGGGTGTTCGAGTTGTTCGACCATGAGAAAGCTGGGTGATTCCGCCATCCTGGATTGTACGTATTCGAATATGGGTCATTGCCAGGCCGGGCTTGGTATCCTTGTAAGGCGCTGGCATCTGCATACTGCTCACCGAACTCCTGGTCGAAAGCTGAAGGGCACACTTCAGACCTATGGCCTGGGACTCCACAAGCCCCACACGTGTCAACGGCCATGGTCTGAACCGGCTGAGCTCCTCGTGCATTAAGTAGACGCATTTGCTCTGTGAGCTCGGCTAACTGCTGGGCCATCACATTGCTTCCCGGCCCGACCTCATTAACTACCACTCTCTTCCCTCGGCTGCTCTTCTGCGATGAGTTCGTGCTCATCGTCTCGAAAATTGCAAACATCTCCTCAGCTGTCTTCGCTCCAATATCTCCTCCAGCCGCATTGTCAACCATATACTGCAAGTTCTGATGGAGGGAGTCATAGAAGCAGTTGATCAATAGTCCCGGAGAGAGGTTGTGATGAGGACACTGCCGCTGGAGATCCTTGAACCGCTCCCAAGCCTCGTGAAGAGGCTCGTTCGGTAGTTGAGCAAATGAGACAATCTGCGAACGGAGCTCCTGGGTCTTCTGATGGGAGTAGTACCTCCCAATGAACTTCGTGTATACGTCAGTCCAGGTAGTGAGAGAGTCCAGTGCGAGGGTCATGAACCAGGACTTGGCCCGGTCCTTCAGTGTCTCGGGAAAACACCTCATCTTCAGTTGCTCTTCTGTAAGCCCGTGGAGAGGGAAGGTCTGTAGCACATTATAAAATTGTCGAATGAAGTTAAGAGGGTCTTCATTCAGGAGCCCGTGGAAGGATGGCAGCTGGTTGTAATGGATCATCTTTAGCTCGTAGTTCCGAGCTTCTTGTGGCAACCGATGCATGAGGTTATCGGCCCAATCGTCGGATGAGCTAGGTCTCGAAGGGTGTTACGAGGCGGTTGTTGCTGTTGTTCATCCATGACGACGTTACTGCCTTCTGACGATTTCGGGGAGTGTTTGTTTCCTTCGTTAGACTCGAGAGTCAGCTCTTCCAGCAGCTCCCTCAGGCTCTCGTTGACTGATTTGTTGATCGGAGATAGCAATTTGCGTCCACTCCTGGTACGCATACACTAAGACCAACAAGGGTTACGAGCACCAATGATAAAAACAAAATAAAACACGAATTAACACCTAACAAATAAAAAGAAATCAAGAGAAACACGGAAACAAGGAAAATCACAAGAAATAAGAGAAACACTAAAAACAAGATGAATAGGCGCACAAAATAAGTCCTAAACCTTCCCCGGCAACGGCGCCAATTTGTTGTAGTAATTTTTACCGGAGTAGAATCAAAAGATTCGACACCGGGTCGTGTCTCTCGAGGAAGGTCAGCCGGATTATTTTGTACGATTATTCAAACACAAAAATAGAAAATAAAAGAAGTGAAAATCCTAAACATTCTAAATCAAGTTTGGAGGTTTTGATTATCTACTACTGATTTGAACTTGAATAAAATGGAAGCAAACTAGTAAACGACTTTACTGAATGATTAAAGTGCTAGGGAATCGGGGATAATTGCTTTCGGTTCTAACACAATCACCGGCAATCGATTGCTCGGTTAAAGGACTCGATTCGTTTCACGTTCAGGGGTTCACTGTCAATAACTCTTCGTAACAAGAGAGTGAATGTGAACGATCAACTATCAATTCCTACAACACATAGATTATACGCTTCCGAACAAATCTATTCTAAACGAGCCTAATTCTACCAACGTCTCCCCTCTCGGTTCTACACGTTGATTATCTAGGCTAGAAAGGTGATCAATCTCCTAACCCTATGGTTCACACAACTCGAATAGACATGAACAATCAAAAGCACTCAATTATAACGAACCTAATCAATCATCCCCTATCCCTAGCAAGTGGATTTAGCTACTCATATGGAATTCAACATTAACATTCACACAAATCCAAGCCATCATCATAAACAAAGAAATTGAGAAAAATAACTTACGATTAATAAAGAGAATCCAATGTCAAATCCAAGTGCATCCACATCCAAAGTAAGAAATAGGAGTTGTCAATCTCCCAAAACAATTCAAAAGTACGAAAGAAAGAAAAGGAATGGTTTTTTCTCCAGAGGGAACGTAAAAATAAAGTTGGAATGGTGAATCATGAACCCTAGGATCGAAAACTGATGTAAAAATCCCGTCCTCAGAATTCGCGCCGATTAAGTCATGTCGCGAGTCGCGAGATGGTCTTCTTCTCCGTCGCGAGTCGCGGCTTCCTCGCGAGTCGCGCGTCGTCTTTTTCTTTAAATTCTGGGGTTTGGTCGCGACATGACTCGCGAGTCGCGACACCATTTCGCGAGTCGCGACTCGTTCTTCGGAAATCCTCTATAGCCTCAGTTTTCCCCGCGAGGCGCGACCCATTCGCGAGTCGCGACTCCACTCGCGAGTCGCGAGATGACTCGCGAGTCGCGAAACATTCTGCGCATGGTTTCTGTCCGTTTTTCGGTCCTCTTCGTCGTCTTCTTGGCTCGGTCAACGGGAATTCTCGATATCCTGGTCTCGGCTCAAGCAGTTCCATCCTCGACCGACACAACCTACCTCCTGAAAACACAAATACAGAAAAAACATGAAGCAAAACACGGCAAAAAGATACAAAAATATAAACTAAAGACAAAAACGCAAAACGAACGAAATGGACCAAATAAACTACAAAAAACCTACAAATGGGGGAAAACAAAAAGAAAATAAACATGAAATAAAGACAAAAAATGGGACAAACAACTCCCCCACACTAAGACCTTTGTTCGTCCCGAACAAAGAGAAAAGAAAAGAAGAGAGAAGAGAAGAAAAGGAAAGACACGAAACAAGAAACGAGTCTGGACATCAGTCGATAATAAGATAAGTCTCAACAACTTCAACAATGAGCGTTCAAATGGCACATACGAACATAACACGGCTACATGCTTGATCGCTAAACTTCAATATGACGTCCACTCAAATATGGGAATGTATATGTGTGCCTCACTCACTTTCTTATACAGATAAAGATATGGATGCACTCAAATTGGTCAATAACAAGTTCAATCATAAGCTTGCCCATTGTCTAACTTCTACTCTAAACCAATCAAAAACTGCAACTAGTGAATCAGAAGGTCTTTCAGGGCTGTAACGTAGGCTCTTTAGACAGGTAGGATAAATATAGGCTAAGTGGCTCGAATATACTTCAAACTCCTAACCCAAGAATGCACGCTCATCCGGTTACTCAAACAAACCGGACCTCCCCCACACTTCTCCTAAAAACACACATTGACACCCAACTTATTTTGGTTTTTTTTTTATTTTTTCTTTCTTTTTTTTTTCTTCGAGACCCTA